>DWMZ01000099.1:0-38336 GCA_018249855.1 Eueides tales michaeli
CGATAGTCGAGCCTCGTAACAAATATGACATTTGGCAACCGAGTTCCGTTATTTTACACACACACACACACACACGTATATATATATATATATATATATATATATATATATATATGTGTGTGTGTGTGTGTGTGTATATATACATATATATATATATATATATATATATATATATATATATATATATATATATATATATATATATATATATATATATTAACCTTACTCAACCTTCCGTCCAAGTTAAAACACCGGATAAATCAAGTAACCCTATATCCAGAAGTCGATAACATGCCTGTTAGTTATGTTTCGTTAAACAGAAAATAGCTTATGAAGGGGTTATGTTACATAAAGTCACTGAACATAAAAATATACGGTCTAATAAGACTATTTTATTTAATTAACAATATAATTAAATACTGTATAATATAAAATTCTACATTACTAACTTTTTATTAGCATTAGCATAATGAAATTACGTGTATTTAATGGGGATTGAGAGGTTGATAGTCATACAAAAATATTAGGGACACAGTCGCTAGACAAGGTCATTTTCAACTATTTTCGTCCCATACTGCATGAACTCAAACTTGTGCTCTTTAATATATGCTCCATTTAATCATATACTATTTTTTAGCTTCACGCTGTATTTCGCCCATAGCAAGGTAGGTATAGGGAATTTAAGAACCTATTGTTAAGACACTTCATTCCATATCCATTCCCCACTTTCCGCCGAATTTAAAGCAATGCCTGTTGAGCGGCGGAACTCAACGCCGCGCTATGTCTTGTTACTAGAGCGAAAGAATGAAAACATTAAATATTTAATTTGAAAATATTCTATATTTCATTTCCTAGACTAGAGATCGAACGTCTACTTTCACATACTTGTGCCTTTGCGCCACGACAAGGAAAATATTGATATTAATTTTTAAAGGAATAAAAAGATCATTTGAATTTTGTCACTTACCGTAACTTTCATCAACGTAGCACCTTTTGTGCATTTTGTATATTTTAAGATGTCTACGTATGTTAATTATATTGAGGTCTATACATAAATTAATTATAATAATAATAACGTAAAATAACATTTTCTCAACGTTATACAATATTTGCAAACAATTTTTAGTCCTACAATTTTACAACATTCTCACTTTGGCCTCTTTGACTTGATATTATATAAGTGTCTAGTGATATATTTTTTTAATGTAATTACAGTTAACATGCAATTTGATGAGGTTTACTTAAGACTTACAAGTATTACAAATAATATTTGAAACTTTATTGATAACTGAATAATTAAGATTATGAAACATAAAAAGTAACATATAAATATCACGTGATTAAACTTCAATCAATTTACAGGAATGAATAATATAAAAAGCGCGTTAACCTCCATTTTTAAAGCCGGCAACGCACTTGTTGCTCCCCTGGTGTTACACGGGGCCGTGGGCGGCGGTGATCACTCACCATCAGCTGACCCGTACTCTCGTTTGCCTTGTCTTTTGCATAAAAAAATAATAATATACTTTATGAGATCTTTTTTTTTGTAATTTGTTACTATGTTATATCGTTACTTATTTTTCATACTTAATTTTTTAATATAGTACGAATATTGATATTAGCTTATATGCACATAAGTATTTAAATTACCTGAAGAATAAATTAATAATAATTCTTGTATAATTGCACGCATCCAGTTACACACACAGAGTATGATCAAAACTGAATGTAGAAGCATTATATCTCATGATCGTTAAAATCATTAATTAGTTAGTTATATAATAATATGTATATATTAAAATATTTCAGGCAAAGTAATACTGTTAATTTAAAGACACAAATTGTATATAATACCAAATTATTTTGACGATAACGAATTATGCAACATTAGTAAGATCTTGACCAAACATAATATGCAGCAGCTGTTCGTTTTGTTCGCTAGTGTACTTAAAAAAATCAAAAATTTTAATACATTCTCTTCCGTCTTGCATGTCGACGCAACAATTACACGGCTCGTGTTATTTTTAATTTCCTATGTAGAGCTTGGTACACACGAAAAATATTTTGATTATTACTAAATTACACTACTTAAATGTTACCCTTATTTACTATATTAGTAACATATCTCTTAAAATTTGCGGTTACATTGAATTACATAATGATTTCTATTTAATAGTCATAAGGGAACCGCATACCTTAGTTTATGGTATGAAGAAATATAAAAACAAAAGTGAATTATTTATGTAGTTTTAAATACCAATTATAATAAAGTTACACAATTTTAAAGACTTCTGAATACCTATGGTTGCTCTATATCTATTTTCCTACTCTATATGTAAATAAACTATTATTTATTTATAGGACTAAGCTTTTTTTTTTATTTTAAAATATAAACTGAAATAATAATTTTTATTTCGTGAAACTACTTTACGTTGTATTACTTTCAATTTTATATATTTATTATTATTTTTCAAAGTTGCGTTTTTTGCGCCGAGAGTAAATTTATTTTTATATGAATATACTAACATTATTTATTTAATATTTTACTTATCTTTTATCTATATTATAATAAAACGTGTCTGTACATTGAATCTACTAACGAAAAAACAATGTAATTAATAATAATTTTTAGAATTATTGTCTATCTGTCTGGTTGTACGGGCACATCTTTTAAACTATAGCTAATTGGTCTGGACCTATAGGTTACATTTGATTTCGAATACTTCTACACCTGATGCAGAACAGCAGGAGTCCAGATAAACTATAAGAAATAATAGAACGCATCTGTAACAAAAGCTGTAGACCGTGATGAGCATTTTACAAGGAGATCTTAAAATTGAAGGAGAAATCTGATGAGTAAACATAACAGTCCAGCTAAACTACAAGAAATATTGAAATGCTGTCTTAGCAAAAGCTACTGAGCATGGCATTTTGCGTTGACATATTAAAATCGAAGATCTGGAACATATCATGAACTATCATAACGGTGCAGCTAAAGTATAAGAAATAATGAAATGCTGTCTTAACAAAAGTAATTGACCCTGATAAGCATTTTAAATTGACATATTTAAATCGAGATTAGAAACATTTCATGAACAATCATAACAGTCCAGTTTAACTATAACTAATAATAAAATACAGCATTACTTAAGTATGTGCAGCTTGACAGGTATTTTTATTGACATAAAAAAATTAAAATATGGAACATCTGGTAAAGAAATACAAATTATAACAATCAATAGTAAAATTGCGGTTCAGGCCACTGTAAGGGTCCAAAAAAAAAAAGAATCTTTTCACGAATTTTTTGCTTCCAAAATTGAAGGTAATTGAAAAAAAAACTATTAAGGATGTTATCGGGTATACATTAAACTTTATTATCCATTCTTTTTATAACAAAAAAAAACAAAATGGCGGTTTCACAGCTATCTTCCCGGGGCATGTTTTGATTGCAGGGATCCGCGGCACGCAGCACCACTGGTGCACTTTTGAATGTAGAACAAAAAAAAAAGATCAATCTAGAGGGTTATAGCTAGAGAGTGTCGATCGGATTTAAAAAAATATCAATTTTTGTGGATTTGACGTGCGTTTGAAAAAAAAATTGATTTTTAACGAAAAAAACGGCTAGTTTTTGTTAATGAAAAATCAATAAATCAAGTTATTGAAAATCCCGATCGACATTCTCAAGATAATGTTAATGTTCACATCTGGTCAAAATTTCAAGTAAAAAAAATGAAAATTGTTCGAGTGGTGCTGCGTGCCGTTTTGAAAAACCGTGTTTTGAGAAAAACGCGTTAAAAGTTTTGCGAATAGTTTTTTTATTGGAAAAAATAAAAAAAAGACGGTAAAAAAACCATTTTAACCGTTAGTCTACTATACCAGCACCATACATTTGTCCTTCGATGGCCAAATTTTCGTCTTCTTCGTCTTTCCTGGTTGGTTTTGGAGCGCGCGCGCACTTTTTGCCTCGTCGCTCAGAGATGTCTCCGCGTGGGTAATGCGTTAGGCGTCAGCTTCGATGCAGAAATTATATAACTGTACACCAATTTCCACCTCCAAAATCTTGAATATTTGCAAGACGTTGGTTAGGCGCAAAAAGCGATATCCGTCGCGATATCTAGGACAGTTTTTCCGCTTGAAGCTATTTAGAGGCCAAACTCCAAAGGGATAGCGTTGAAGCTTTCGTTATGATTTTGAGTATAGGCCCCCAAGCAACGCTCCAGCAAGTCGTCTCGGCTCAATTCTATGTAGATGGGTTTGATTGCTTTATAAACTTCCTCACTCATGGGCTGATTGTGATGATACGCATCCAAGGCATTTTCCGCTTTCGCTTTCTTCCAACTGCACCAATTCTCTGAACATTTTTCGTGCTGAGGCTTTTCATCCGTTGACTTTTTATGGAAAAGGGTTGCCCAGATCTCATTTCACATATTTTCGATGGAATCGGGATTTCGACGGACTGCTAAGCCGTAATAAATTGTTAGTTCGTCAATCAATTTGGTAGTTAGTTTGCCTCTTCCCTCGAGATCTTTTGTTCCTTTTTTCAGATTTCGCAATCGAGTGCCCATTCGTTTTTGCACGTGATCAATGCACTCCTTTTTGTGTACATCAAAATTTTCGTAAGGTTAGAATCTACGATGCTTTTGAATGTTTTGGAGTCGCCATCTCCGATGTAATTAGAGTATTTTACTCCGTATAAATCTTCTGAGCGTTGGAACATTTCGACAACAGCATCGACTTCCATTTTTCCCGATGATCCTTTGTGATTGGCTTGGCATTCATTGGCGTGACTTATTTGCCATTCTTCAAATTCCGTTGTTCCGTTTTTGGACTTCCAGTGCTCGCATGATTTGCAATACTTTGATTTCACTTCGACGTCGATTATTTTTCCAGTTAACCAGCCGATTAATGACGTGACTCCAAAAAGCGATGAAAATCCGCGTTTTCGCCATGAACCATCGCCGGAAACCGTTACTCCGTCAGTTTTTCCATTTTTCTGGCTTTCCTCCTTTTCTTCTTGCGCTGCTTTCTTCATGCTTGCATCTCTAACTGCTTTCGTTGCGATTGCTATCGTGTTGACCAATTTATCATAAAATGGATGAAAAATTGGCTACGGCAATCCATGAACGCGCAAAATTTTTTGATTCCTTGTAATCCTATTCCAATCAGTCGCATTGCAAGCACGATTCTACGATTTATTGCGGTGCGAATGAATTTGGAACTCGGAATATCCACATCGGGACATTTTGGGCAAGCGGTCACAATTTTGAAGCCTAAACCACGAGGACTTCTTTCTCGAAACACAATGTCAGATCCGCACGTTTTGCACTTCACGTGCTGGGCAATAACAGAAAAACGGCGCAGAAATTGATGATTCTATAGCCGAATTGACTATTAACATCGAATTCCTCGTAACGAACGCGTTAGTTGAAATGAGTGATCGAGTGTATCTTGAAAAAACTGAAGGACTGCACCCTTTAGTTTTTTCGCCGAAGCGCTGACGCCCTGCTCATCGCTCTCACATTCATATTGATTCATGGGTCGTCGTTTCATCCCGCCTGACCGACGTCACGTTGGATACGTACCTTTTTTTCAAGATACACTCGATCACTCATTTCAACTAACGCGTTCGTAAATTTTACAGTGAAATCGTAAACCACGGAAAACACGCAAAAATCGTCGCTTATGAACAATCAATCGCTCTTTACGCGCTTGCTGTCGCTAAACTAACGAAATTTTTATGCATAATGCTCAAAAGGCTCGAAAGGACACGTGGAACAACAATACAGGCGGTTGGGAGCAATAGGAGGGGGACCTATTGTGCCGTCCCTTTTCCCCATTATGTTTGCCACAGGTAGTCGTTTCGGAGTAAGTTTTGACGCGCTTGGCGGCGACCTCTATTTCCTAAGGATAATTTTTTTTTCTCGCACGGGATTTTTTTTTCTTATTCTAGAGGGTTTAAACTATTTTTAAAGCCAATAAAAAAAATCGACTTTTCAAAAAATTTACAGTGGCCTCACCCCTTAAGTTGTTCATTGTGTGGGATATATTTCAGTTTAATTGCTATGATAAGGATATTTAAACAATAACAACGATAAATAATTTTACGAAAAAAGCATGCGGCATTTTTTTGTTGTTTTCGTGTGTATCAAGGTTTGCAATTAGTATAATGTTTGCCTGGGAGAAGTTAATATGTTCATTTAAGTTTTAATTGTCGGCTATCGTCAAAATCTATATTTGTACATAAAACATCAAGTAATTATAGCGATATGTTCGCTATGGGGTGGTAGAATAAAAATCGGGTGTGGTTGTGTCATAAAAACGAGTGTTATACCTCACACGTTAATATGCTTATATAATCGCTAATACTTTTTTAAATCATTATCTGAAGAATATAAAAAGTAAAAAAATATAAAAAATCCTTAACTAAAGTTCTTTAATAGGATGGGCAATTTTAAAGTGTATACTGTGTTAAAACAATGAAATAGGGTTTTAAATAAAATAATTTCAAACAAATTAATCACGTATATCGATTTTTCATATATTTTTCCGATAAATTTGTTTTATTTAAAATATGTAATAACTGCGAAAATATTAAAATAAACATTTTTAGTAACAAAGGGTGTTTGCATATTAAATGTGCTTATGAAAAAATAATGAATAATGAATATTAAAAACGAAAACACGCCATACGTAAACGACGCATCTTACGCAAGTGAGAAGGAAGCGCCGCCATATTGTGATCATTTTCATGCGTGTCAAGATTTGTAATTAGAACAACTTTATGACTCGGAGACGCTAAGTCGAAGCGCGAAGTCTGTTTAAGTTTTTATTATAAGCAAAATCGCCGTAGTCCGCAACGGTCTACCTGTTTCCTTAGCAGAATCCAATCAAATACGTACTAATTGAGATTATATAGCTAAAACAAACTACCATTTTAACGAGTCGATTACTATAATTATTGAGAGCGCATCCAAATTTACAAAGGAACAAAGACAAATCTTTAGAAAGGTAGTCCAAAGTGCCTTAAGTAACGAAGAGCAGTTGTTTTTTCTTAGATCCTCCAGGAGGCACTGAAAAAATCTATCTCACAATAAAAAAAGATTGCTCTTGCAGTGGCATCTTCTGGTATAGCTGCCAAATTACTTCCTGGCGGAAAGACGACACACACAGTGTGTAAAATCCCAAAGGATTTGAACAGAATAGAAACACCAACATCTTCTGTTACACGAAATTGTGACAAAGCAAAATTATTTCAAAACTAACTATACTATAAAGTAGTTATGGTATAAAATGAGTCTACTGTCTCATAAAAATGCCATAGAGGCCTTTGATAGAACGTTGCAGAACATTAGTCGAGATGATAGGTCAATGGACAATGTTACAACTTTATGCCCAGGTAATTTCAAAACACAAACTCTGTCAGTTTTAAATCGAGGGACCAGGGCTGATAAAATCAACGCCTTTTTGAAGTATTTTTATTTATGACCCCACATGATAAAACTAAACTTATCAATCAATATAAGAGCCCCGCTTGGTAGTTGTTCATATTCTCAAGAATTTCCTAAAATATTATTAAAAGTTGGGGAGTTGTTTTCCTTCTTGAAGATAGTAAGATCAGAATTCCTGATTTACCTGAAGGGAGACCTGAAGAGGTCAGCTCCAAGATAGAACTTATTAATTCAGTATTTGGAGACATTCATAACATACCAACTCAAAAAAAATATTGGTTATGTTAACACGCTATTTTGACACCTAAAAATTTAAGCAAATTTTTTTTGGTGATGAAGTGGTATATAGTTACTTCCTTTGATAAGGTAGGGCAAGTGACATGGAGGGTGGCGTTATTTTCATAAACCGCGAATTATCCATTTGAATTTCTCAATTCATTAATAGCTAGTACTGTACAGTCAAATAAAGTCTTTTCGTATGTATTGAATTGACTGAGGTCTTAATATTTAAGTCTATTCAAAAAGTATACAAATACTATCAGACGAAAGACACGGCTTGATATACATGATCAATAACCAGATTTGCGTAAAATTTTACAACAAAACTAATGTCATCTTAGTAAAACTTTACTACAAAAACTACATTAATTGCAATAATAAATAACATACCAATAGTATATAATATACTTATTCTTAAATATAAAAAAACTCCATTCTTTTCATCATTATCCGAAGAAGAATAAAAGTGCTGATGGTAGTTAAAACTTAGGTGGTTTTAATGGAATACATCTAATACTACGCGGGCGAAGCCGCGGTCAACAGCTAGTCTAAAATATGTCGTAAGATTTTAAAGATAATTTAATTGTATAAGTGGTTATAATTAAAATTATCTTTATGAAATGTAACTATAGCAATGTTGTAAGAGAGTGTCCGAGCATATGTAGGAACCTAATAAGAAAGGCAGAATCAAGAATGTAAAATAATGTTGTTTTAATTCTAATTTTCTCTACCAACAAATTTTTATAAATTTCCTTTAGAAAATAGACATAACTAAACTGAAAATTGCTCAAGCTTAAGGTATCGAGCTTTTATATTTGTATGCGCAACGTTTAAAGGTATTATATGAAAATGTTTCCTTTGTATATACAAAGGAAACAAAGCTTCTCTAACAAATGAAATGTTAATTATTTATATAAGTAATAATTTGTTTGTTGTACATTGGAAGAATATCGTAAAAGAAGACTTTTCTTTGTTGTTATATTATTAATGTAGTATACTTTATAATTTTAATTCATCGCAATTTCCAATGGCAATTCTATCTTATGTATTATAAATTAAAGAACATGTTCTACGTTGACTTATTGAGAACAATATTTGACTATAAATTTTTGTTTAAATTAACTTTTAGCAAAGAATATTACGGACAGAACGATTTTAGAAAAAAATAATTGCAATAGAAATGTTCAGCGCAATAAAAATAATTGCAATAGAAATGTTTAGCGCATATCCTATTTTACACGTTTAAACACTACCCACTCTTACTCTCTCCGTCTATCATAAACTTGAAGCAAAAAAATGTGAATAAATAACAAAATCGTCTTCAATGTGTATTATTTTAGACATAACTATCTAGACAATCTACTCGTGGTATTTAACGTTGCAATTGTTTAAAGTATAACATTTGGTTACATTAAATAAATAATGCTATTATAAAATGAGTGCATTACGGTTCTTTAAAAACGTTTTACATCGCCATAATATGTAATTCCTTGAAATTTCATACTGAACATGGATATTGTTGGGAAACTTACATTACAGAAACTTACGTAATCCTAAAGAAACTAATTTTGATGATAATGGACTGGACTGCCGTGGCGCAGGGGCACAGCGTGTGACTGTAAATGCGACAGACTGTGCGTTGGATACACACTCGAGGAAATGAAATATTTAATATTTTCAATTTAAATATTTAATGTTTTTATTTCTTCGCTCTGGTAACAAGGTAAAGCGCCATATTTAGTTTCGCCACTCAACACGTAATGCCTCAGATTTAGCAGAAAGTGGGGACCGGAACGGAGTGTCTTAACATTAGGTTCTCAAGTTCCTTCTGCCTACCTTGCCATGAGCGGGATACAACGTGAGGCGTTCGGTTCAGTGACGGATGTCAGCGCCGCGCTTTACCTTGTTACCTGTCCAAAGGCATGAAAACATGAATCATTTAAGTTGAAACGTCACAACACAACCTGTCGCGTCGCGTCGCCACACGCTTGAGCCGCTATGCCACAACAGGTCAATCAATATTTAAACGTGTAATCTTTGAGAAATTTTACTTTTTATTTTAATCGCCGGTTATTTCCGGAAGTTGCAAACTGATTGGTCTGATTATTAAACTGACAAATTTTCATTGATTAAAAATTCCCATGTTATATTATGATTACGTGACTGGTTAGTTTTTTGTGTGTGTAGACTTACATATAACAGTAAAGAGTGTATTTGTAACATAACATTATTTCGATATCAAATTTGAATTGAAATTTCCATTACATAACATGAATACATATTTAACTTTCTGTGGGTAATTTGATACTCAAATTTTAAATCCAAAATATATACATTATGACAATTTTTATGTAATAATTTTTAAATTCTATAATTAAATTGATTATTTCAAAGAACTCAATAATAGTAGTGGTATCATGTAGCTTAATGACCATATTTATTTCTATTTTATTTCTGTATATATAATTTTGTATATACTCGGACTCCATGGTATATAAAATGGTAAGAAACGTCTTCAGAGTTAATAGGCTTATTATATCAAACAATACTCTCTCTTTATTACTAAGTAAAGTGCATAATGAAAGAAAATCACATACATTTTTAATATCCTCATTATTTATAAACAATTCTTTTTAAAATGTAGAATCGTTAAAAATTGGTTAGCAAAAAATTTTATTTAAAACCAACTTTTATTTCCTTCGCATACAGGCACATGTGACGAAATTGATTACTTAGAGAACTTATTTCTTTTATTGCGGTCAAGACTAAAAGATTTATCATAAAAATAAATTTGTTTTTAATAATAAAGCAAAATATTTATCATAATTACTAATATCGTGGAAATATTTCTACATATCTTACAAAATTTAACATGGTTTCAAAAGTTTACTTTTCGGTAATTTTGTTTTGAGTGTTTCAAACATGATGAAATATCCCTAAATATTTCGTGTAAGGTATAAAATATTTTCTATTTTTTTATACTTAATATTCTATTGTCAATTGATAATATGAATACGTTACTCGATGAACTTTTATGATATTATTGCATTCACTACTACTTATCTTTTAAATAACTTTCGTAGTACGCTTAAAAAAATCCACACAAATCTGTTGTTTTCTTCGGGTTTGCCCCACCAAAAAGTCGAACTGGCGTCTTATTCCAATCGATTAACAATAATGGACTACGTTGAAAACTAGATTCTTCTAATGAACACTTTTTATAATTCTGTAAAACGAAATAAACACCAACATTTTTTTCTTTTATCGGTGACCATATATTCGTAACGTCAACGCTACCATCAGGCTGAACGTAAAATTGATGGCTATTGAGTTCAACATTCTTACAAATCCTTGGCCCTAATGAAGGTGGTACTTTTGCACTGTCTCGATCTATGTCCGATCTATATCTACCAACATCTGGAATTTTCTCATTACCGCCAATAAAACTTTGTTTATTTTGTTCCTCATTAACGCCTATTATTAATCGTTCACTTAAAGCATTTCCTATTTTAACATTTCTATTGAAACTATCCTTATTTAAGTCTCTTTTATCATAACCATTTTTCATTTTAATGAAATATGATTTATTGTCCATCTTTTTATATTTATTTTTAATAGGTAGAAATCCTTGATTATACTTTAATATAGAAAAGTTGGAAAAAGTATTTAAATTCGATAAATTTGATATTTCCAAGGCGAGAGTGCGAGCATCTAGCATTGCTGAGTCATCCAGAGTTTTGACAACTTTATGATTTTCTGGTATATACTTTAAGTTAATAGATGTTTTTTTTTTGTTTACTTCAGATAACTTTTTATTGATGCCACCGTCTACTTTTTGCAACTCCACAATAAAAGGCCTTGGTGTGTTAACGTTGCTATATAAATTTAAATTATGCCATTCATTATCATTTGATAAACTCTTGGTATACATATCATTTTTACTATCTTCTCCACCAGTCGAATATTCCGAAGATTTTATAAATGGAAGCATAGTTGTTAAACTATCAGTTTTATAAAAATTGAAATGCGGTGGATAATTTTTTAAATTTCTTTTGATACTCGATAAGGAAGATGAAAAATCTAATATGTCTGAGCTATGTTCTTCTTTAGCCGATAGTTGATTATCTGCATGTCGATAATTTCTATGTTCTTTAATACTTTTTACTAGCCCTCTATTGCTTATTTCTATATTTATTGGCCGTGTGTTTGCGTGCGACTTCATAATTTGACTTCTCAAATCATCTTTTAATATCTCGATATTTATTTGTGGATATTTGCCAACACGCTTAATAATATCGGTATTAGTATTTTTTTTACTTTGAAATTCTAAAGGTGGGTGTACTTTAGTTACTTTGAATTCAGACGCATATGGAAAATTATCTAATGCTCTTGTTAATGGTATTGTCGGTGGAACTTTTATTTGTTCTTTATATTCATTATTAAAACGCTTAAGATAATTAAGTACACTATTAGCAAACTGGGAACTGGTCCACTGACCATAAACTTTAACATTATTTTTTGGTAGTGGTGGTATTTTTACGTCTTGTAATTTATGCTTATATAATTGGAGCATAGACTCGGCTAGATATGGATTTATCTTTCTATTTTCTATTGTATCTTTTAATGATCTATTTATTGGATTTGTAAATTTCATATTACCGCGAATATAATCTTCAAATGATATTACGGGTGGAGGTATTTCAAATTCAGATGGAGTAGAAAAATCTTCATTGTCAATATTAAATAATATTCCTTTATTTTTAATTTTTGCCCTGGAGTGAACAGTAGCTTTATTGCTTTCTATGTCTGAAAAATTTATGATTTCTTCACTACTGCGAAATTTTTCTTTATTAGCTATAGAGAGATCTATAATTTCTTGCTTATTTGAAGTATCAATCATCCTTGTTCTTTTTCGGTGTATATCATCTAGGCCTAGATCATGCTCTATTTCTCGTTGTGGTGTTTTAATCTTTATGATACTTCTTGTCGAGTTATAAAATGGTAATCTAGTAGTCGAGTATACAATGCTCTCTCTTAGTACGTCGTCTGATAAATTTTCAAGGACCATATATTTCAAATTATTTCCACCTGATATTTTATTTTTATTAAACTGCTTTTGCTGATACTGTGGATCTTTACCCATTGTATAATTACGTTCTATTGTTGAAATTAGTATCATATTCACTCCGAATGCTTCTCCTTCGAAACCACTTCGTATACCTTTAATAGTACAAACACTACATTAAAAATATTATTATTTTTAATTAATTACGTAATAATAAAAAAAATATATATTACCGCTCTCAGTTGTACCATAACCGATAATAACACTACCGCCAGCAGGTAGAATGTTGCCAAAAAGCTGTAAGTTTATTTATATAATAACAATATAAAAAGGAAGTTGAGTACTTTTAAATCTTTATACAAAAGCTTTTATATGAGTACTAAAAAGCCATAATTTCTTGCACAATTTATTGGTTTTTAGTAAAGCCTCTGGTAATCACGATATTAACCTTAACGTTTCAATGATATGGTAATACCAGATCATTGAAAGGTAAGGTTAAGACGGTATATATTTCTCTCGTAATATTTGTTTATAATAAAAATAAAGAGAATGTTTAAAACTATCAATAAACTATGAACGATAACAATATCATATGATGATGAATCAACAGCAGATAACAGCAATACAAAACGAATTCAACTATATATTTACTTACACTTTGTGTCGCTTCGCAGGATATTAAAGCACCGTCCAAGTAAAGTGCCCAAGTACCAAAATCAGATTGATAGGATAAGCAAATATGTCGCCATGTATTTTCGGTGATATCAACAGGAGCAGAAGTGGCGGGTCCTCCGTTCAATGATATTTTAAGAAAATGTCCACCTGAGTCGAGCCACAGCCTTATTACTCGGTGATTGCTATTCGCTGAAAAAATATACACGCTCTAATTAGTTCAGTCCAGTATTAGCGTTTATCGTAAACAGACTGTAAAGCAGGTAATTTAAGTAGATACTTATATTAATAGTAAAGGTAAAATCTATCTTACTTGATTATTTATTCTTAGGATTACATATAAATAGACATTGACTTGTTTATTAACATTTTTAATATTATTTACATAGATGTGGAACATTTATTTTCTAGTTGACCTCAGTATCACCACAGTTAAGGTTTATCGCTCAATATGAGAAAGCAAGAGTCGAACGGACAGGCAAGGTCTTTTAATCATCCTGCTTAAACGTGTCAAAGTATGCCGTAGGAACAATATGTTAATGTTGTCAGTACAACATAGAGAGATAGCTTACAAAGTACATTACTTTAGATTTTAAAGTTGCATAACCAACCGAAATCAAATGTTAAGAAATGTTGTACAGAACTGGTCCAAATAAAGAGGTCAAGCTAATTAAATGCGAATCGCAGCGATACTTAATAGTTGTTACAAATTTAAGTCGAATGCGTATTTTTAACATGCGCCAATATTATTTATACGCCTTATTATAAACTGTTATATAATTGTTGAATAATGGAGATAACGATAAGTGCAGAATGCAGATTTTTTAGAAAGAAAATAAATAAAAATGTTTACTTTATTATAGGTACCTATGTTAATAAAGTTAATTACCTTATTATTTTTAATAACTACTTATCTTCTAAATACATTTTTGAATATTTTTAAAGATAATATGTAGGTATTAACTAAGATACACATACAGGTTATAATATGATTTTGATTTTCGCGATTGTTACACATTTTAAATGAAACAATTTTAAGTGGATTAATCGCGTATATTGGTCTGTCGAGTAGGCTCACTACCCGTGACCACGGACTACTGTAAAGTGTTCGAAACGTCGGGTTTTCTACAATGCATAAATACCAATATCAGCGATTGATCCGGTTAATTCATTTAAAACATAGAGGCTATATACATTTTATATAAACAACTATTTCGTTATATATTTTATGTTTAAACACATTATTCTTCAATTTTCTTGCAATTTTGAGACATCAAGTTTTGTCTTATCAGAGAGAGAGAGGAAATGGACATATTTCATTCTTCAGTAAAAGTCTGGCCCACAAGTGATTAAAATCAGATGATGAGAGATGATGATTATAGAATGAGCAGAATGACGTTGTCCCGCTGCGTAGCGGTAAATAAAAAAAAATAATACTTACCAATATAAGAAAAAATACTCTGCTCGTAAGATAAATCAAAAAAACGCAACCAAATGCAGAAAGTAAATTCTCTTATTGGAGGAGTTTCCACATCGTATTGGAGAAACTAAAATAAAAACAATATATTAAATATATTTAACGTTTACTTTAATAGTCCCTATACTTTTTTTAAAGATATATATATATATATATATATATATATATATATATATATATATATATATATATATATATATATATATATATACACCTATATATTAAGTTACAATTAATAAATAGTAATTAGTAATAGTAATTTATACTTACAGGAAAGATATACTCGTAAGTATAAAAAAAACTTATATATACCTTTATATGATGTAGTGATTTTTTTTGTCTGTTTGTTTACGCTTTAGCATGGGTTAATATAACTAACCAGATATAAATGCAGTTTTCACTATTGCATATTGGCAACCATCCCTCATCATTTAGTATTTGTTTTATTTAAAGTAGTTAAAAATTAAATTAGTTATAAATTATAATAGTGTAATTCAAGACGGCGAAGCCGCGGGCGGGTCGCTAGTAATTAATAATCTTTAGCTTCTCTAGTAATTAATTTTTCGCTAATCTTCGCTAGTAATTAATTTTTGAGACATATAAATTTTAATTAACAAATAATTTTAATGTAAATCAGGAATTTTTAATTTCACATGTTACGGTTTATAAAATTTACTTACTTGTGTAAATCCTCTTTGCGTTAACGATACTTTGTACACAGGCCGATTTATACTATAAACCGTAGCTGAAGTTAAAATTAAAACCAGAAACATGAAGCTCCCCATTTGTTATTACACAATTCGTCTGAAAAAATATATAATTTAATTTTGCAATACTAAATTTTCCAGGACTAATACCGTGCAAATATTGGAAATGATTGAACTCTTACAAAAAACGAATAACATACGTATTAATTTTTACATCTCGATATCAACTATATTAAAATTATTCCGTAACCAGAAAAACTAATGAGAAAATTTAAATCAATTGATAATTAGGATACCAAATCTTAAAATCTGTCAAACTTTTATATAATAGATCCGGGATTTAGAATAACTTTTTTATAGGTTTTGCTGACCAAACTAGTTAAAATTGTACTTTGATTTAGAATGTTATTTTTGTGTATTAATATATAGTTAGTCTATAATATATGAATATAAAATTTTGTCGTACTGCCCAATTTAATCAAATTATTTTTTTTTTCTGTTTCTGTCCTTAGTTTTTTTCTTTCTGTTTGCGTTCTCGTTCGTTCTATTTTATGTAAAAAAATCATGGCTGTTATAAGAAGCCTGTTTTCTAATAACGGACCTACCGATATTCAATGCAAATTGAAAAAAGAAAGAAAAAACACTAAGAGCATTTAATTTGCCAACATTTTAATGAAACAAATTTAATCAACGGTCAATTCAACACGAAGTCCGCATTTGGATATTTTGATGTGAATAACTCACTGCATGTTCATACGTATCTACATATATATTTCTATCGTAATACAGATTCTGTCTGCAATGTCATTTCATTCCACATTTCTGGTATAGCTTCAAATAGATCAAATCATTTCCTGTTTAAATTGTATCGTAATAATACGCTGTACACTAAATTTAGTCTGTTATGTTATGGCTTAACAAATATTACAAAAGACCTGTCTATGCCGTTTCCATCGAGATTTATTTCACTTGTTGCAGGATAGTGACTTTCATTTTGTAATGTTTTAGTAGAGTACTCTTGATTATAGAACTTTTATATTGATTTAAATAACCTTTAGGAATTAGTTTAAAAAATAACCACCAAGTGTCTTTTTTCGAATGACAGCTGGTAGAGATTATCCTAAGATTGATCTAGGCGTTCCCTTTGTTTAAACTCAAAACAAGTAATATCCCCAAGCTAACAAACACACTAACTCCCTTTGTTCAAAATATACTACGCAAGACAGATTACTCTCTAGCGAGGTAGACAGAGAGAACGGAACGCCAAGCGTTCGTCGTCCACTGTAATCAACCTCTTCACACATAGCTCCGGGGGTCCTCATGCTTTTTACGTGACCGTGACGAGTATCGTAGATACTGTGTTAGCGAAGGTCAATCGAGGTCTTCCCCTCTCTTACCACTCACTAAATTGACTCCGCATATCCTACGAAGAAATCGCATCTCCACATAATTCATTTTTCTTCTTCGGTTATCCAGATTGACTCGGAAAATAAATAATGGTTATTTTTCATTCTTATATCTATATAGGTTTCCTCTCCAAATTCATTCCTTATATGTACCTAGTTCACAATTTTACAATCTATATTCATTCTTTTACAAATCACATTCGCAGCTGTTCACTTCAAATTAATCATTCTACACTCTAAATTTATTTATTTTAAGGAAAAACGACAAGCGCAGACCCAACAATCGGGCTGTATTTTCATTAGTTTTTTTCAATAATCTGATTTTTTTTGTTCATCTCATGAGGAGGTAAATGGATAAGAATTGTCTGTCCGATCCCTACTTGAGGAACAAAATTATTTACTATTTTCAAATGAAACATTTAATATTTACTTTTCTTCTCTCTGATAACAAGGCTAATAGCGTAAAGCCTCTTATTCGGTGGAAAGTGGAGAACAAAATGAAGTGTTTTAACAGGGTTCCCAATTTCCCCCTGCCTATCCTTCCGGGATACAACGTAAAGCTGAGAAAAAAGGATGAATTTGAAGTTTAAACTGGCAAATACGAAATGTAAAATGATTAATTTGTTGAAAGAAGGATTGATTTGGAGGGACGTTTATATTAAATGTAATATAGAGAAATCTATATAATTCATTACAATTAAAATACAAGACAGTATTGTTTCATAAAAAGAACTTTAAGGGCATACTGGGTTTTATCTTTGTAAAATAGGTATGCAACCCTCTATCTACTAGAATATATATTATACGTTACATTTTCAAACCTAATGATAATAATGAAATATTTACACATTAAAGAATAATTACTAGCTTGATGCACGAACCTGTTTGCGTTTAATATAATTTTAGACCACAAAATTACTCAATTACACTACCACCTCGTGTTTTCTTTAGAAAAGTAAAATATCAACTGATATCTCTCGTCATCGATGATATTAAAATGGTTATTACTATGTAATTGTTTGTAAACCACAACCGCTTCTTCGAAAACACTGTTCTCTCATAACTGTAAATATTATTATAAAAATTTAAACATGAAATGGCCGACGGGCGCGCCTATAATTTCATTTTTATAATATTTGACTTTGCCGTTTTCAGGGTTTTATATTTTAAAAAGATAAAACGGAACTCTTGTAGTTGAATCACGTTGTTGCCTGTCTGCCCAATTACTGTCAAATATTTAGATATCCTCCTTATTAATTTATTAAGAAATCAAAACATGCGAACATTTATGCATCGTCTTAGCTGCGTTTTGCTCGAAAATCATCTTAAAATGGCAAGAATTTTAAGATGATTTTCGAGCTTTGGCAAGAAATTAGTACTTGGAGTATAATATTAAAATTTTAAATTTGTGTTCAATAAAATACAAAATTAATATTTTAATACAGACTGTTAGACACTTCAAGTATATATACAAATAAGTGCTTACACCCCCAAACTTAAGTTTCTCAAATTTAAAAAATTGTACCTTCCGTTAAACTACAATCCTGAAATTAATACTAATTGCTCGACGAGCGACTTTGACTTCCAATTGATCATTTTTTTATTTTTATCACTTAAATATATATATTTAACAAACAAAACATTTTTAACAAACGAATAAATAGTGCAATCGCAACATAATCCACAAGTACCTACAGCATTATCTTTCTATATACAATAAGCTTTTACCTTCGCTCTGATGGTCAATCGGAAATAAACAATAGTAGTGTATGTATGATAAATCACACATTTCAGGTGCCAGGCAATTCAAATTGCAACTACAGTATATTCAAATCGAATATATCCAAAAAAAACTTGAAGTAGCATTATAACATTCTGGAATTACCTTTAAGAAATGGCTGACTGATTGTTAACAATTATACGTTGGTTTCTTGTATGCTTACTTATATATTTATGACCTGTGTTAGTTATATGGAGTAGAAAAAATACGGATGATGTGAAGTTAACTTAGTTGAATATTATAAATTTTGTAGAACTGACAGGGATATGATGTTGGGTAGGCTGGTTCAAACACTAAAACGAACATGGTAGGCTTACCATAACATCTGCCTAAAGTAAGGGGATACAGTGGAAAGGGAAGAAAATTAGCGAAAACGTTTTAAAATTCAAGGATGCTATGAGAACTTAATGATACATTACCGACGATAAAGATAATTTTATAAAGTTTGAGAAGAAGATCATTTTTAATAACCCTTTAGATATAAAGCGATCGCTTCACTGTATAATCGTAGCGCGTCGTAATATCTTTCTAGATATTGGTGAGGAAAATGAGGCCGGAGGATTTACTATCTAATATAATTAAATATGATATTTTCAGTTTTGAGTAGCATATTCCATATGAGAATAACCACATAGTTTTGTATCTATAAGCACAACCAAGAACTTAACGAATTTAGTGCTGACAATCCATTAATCGATAGCAATTCACCTAGATGACAAAGAGATGAGCCTAGCCAAAATTTCATCAACGTTTTTAGTGCTACAGATTGTAAAAGTAATCAACCGATTTATTTAAAAATAGAGTAAAAACTGTATAATAAGAACCCATATTACGATGTATTTTAAGAGAGAGAGGTTACCTTGATGTCTAATACCGTTAAAAAGAAAATGAATTGAGATAATTGAGGAGGTATTCCAAGTCTGAGCATTTTGAGTTTAAAATTAAAAAGGATGACGCTATTTTCTTTAAGTCTAATATCCAGAAAATACCTATCAGATATTCACCTGTTGCAAAACTCAGGCGTATTACTGAAGTCAGAATACCAAAAC
Organism: Eueides tales michaeli; assembly: GCA_018249855.1. Lineage (NCBI taxonomy): Eukaryota > Metazoa > Arthropoda > Insecta > Lepidoptera > Nymphalidae > Eueides > Eueides tales. The sequence continues at coordinate 19,884 of DWMZ01000099.1, forward strand.
TGATAGTCTTGATTGTGCCAAGGCCTTTTACAAGTCTGCCTAAATCCAAATTGCGAGTTAAAAAGTATTCCCTTGCTTTCCATTCAGGCAAGTAGTCCTAATTAAATTTTCCATAACTTGCAAACCAAGAAAGACAGAGCAACGGGACACTAAGAGGAAGATTCTTTGAGATATTGTATTATTCTAATGTCAAAATTTCTGGATTTTCCAAGAGGAAAGGACACATCCGGATTTCAAGAAAGAATTAACAACACACAATTACATAATTTTTCGGCATTATTATTGTATATACCATCTTGGTCCGAAGAAGACAGACTGATAAACAACTAAAGACATATTGAAGTTCATTTATAGAAAAGGGATACCTACTCTTATTTATCTCTATATTCTTTTCTAAATATTTACTACCGAATAACAACGTCAACGCTATTAAAACCTAATGTCTTAATAAAACTATATTACTCGTATGTGTAACACCATCTTTTACATATCACTTTCTATTTATTTAAAACAATATGTTTTATTTAAAACAATGACGATAATAAGATACTCGTAGTTTAAAAATGTATGTATAAGAAAATGGATGAGGTTTTACAATCTATGTAGTAAAAAATATCTTTTCACAGATTTAATGGATGATAATTTTTTTTTTAAACTAAAAACATATATTTTGTTATTTTTTGTGTAGGTTAAAGCGCCTGCTTACTATATGGGGACGCAGGCTCCGAGTACACTACCTCGCGGTGGTTCTCTACTACGAGCATTCTCACCCGCAGCGCCACCTGTGCCCGCCGATCGCGGCAAAGCTATACCCTCAGCTGGTATGTATGTAGTCTTTAATGGTATTCCACAAACAGAAAACGTTAACGAAAGTCTGAACTGTCACTAACATTTTTAAAATCAGTAAAATTAAAGTATAAAATTCGGGACATTATTTATTTTAGATATTTGCAAAAATTGATATATGTGTAGGTCCCTCTGCACCCAGCAAACCGGTGCGCTCTTACGTCCCAGGGAGTGGATCTGAGCGATGTTTCCCCTTCGCTGCGGCAGAATGTCCTCGCGGTACTGATCAACTGTACTCTATCCCTGGTAACCCCGGCCTCTTCCTCCTGTCGACGTGTTTTCTTGCTTCCAAAATCTAAATTGCTTGAAGCTTTTGTTCTTTTTGTGTTATAATACAAAAATCTCAACTTAATTTGAATATTACTTTCAACTGTCGACACAAATTTGTACAAATGATGGTAGACATTAACTTGTTAGAGTAATTTCGGGACATGACAACTGTAAGCTCAAAGAGAAACATTAAATTTTCATATATTTATTTTTACATGTTGACACTTTTTAAAATTAAACATCTTAAAGTTGCATCTATAAGCATTATCATATACATATTAGGTTTATTTAAGATATAATTTTCTTTCTTTTTAATTTTTTAAGGAATGTTCAATATATTAAAATTTAAATATTGTGCCTTTCAAAAAGTAGTAATAATAGACAGTTTTAATAAAATTAACTTATTCACCAAAAGTTTAATCGATAGAAAATAATTATCCATACCCTACCCTACTACGTTTGATTCGTTTACTTACTTATCTACCAATTAATAATTTAATAAAATTTTGAAATTTTCTTTATTTGAATATATTTATATTATAAAAAAGTTAAATTAGAAATATAATTAATTATAAAGATGCTCTTTATCGGTATTATTTTAATAATAAAATAATTTATGTATGCTATTTTCAATAGTTTGTAATTTTTCTTATTTAATTCATTTATTTTTATAGTAAATTATTTCAAAAGCTTTTACTTTCTTCTTTCTATCTTATAAGTTAAGAGTTAATCTTATTATGTAATGTATTAAATACACTTTGTCTCGATAACACTTTATTTATGAGGTGGTTCGGTATTATTTCGGTATTTATCAATAATATTGAACGTTTTAGTTTTACCTTTCCTTTCTTGCTTATAATGTATTATAGAAGTTGAAGTAAAATTAAATTGACGAAAATTTTAATTGTGATACAAAAACAGCTCATTCTGGAGATGGATACATGTCTTCTCCTGAACGTGTTGCCCCACGACAACCTTATGAAGATCCGTACTACACTCAATTCCTCGGCGGACCTGCCGGAAGGCCTCCAATAGCTCCAATCATCGATGAAGAAGCCAAGTAAAAATTAAATTTCAATTTGTATAATTTGCAACAAAATGATTAATAAAACAGGTTTATTTGACATACCTTTTGCACTATAATTATAGCAATCGCGAGAAAATGATCTAAATATAAAACCAGACTTTCTCCGCAGTGAAACGGTGATAATAGACGATGCCTATCAAATGTATGGTGTCAATCCTATAACAACAGCGCCACGTCCCATGCCACGACCTCCTTACGATGCCAGGTAACATATTTTATCTAAATAATAATAAAATACCTTACTTTATAATCATAAACATACATGAATATATTTAATCTATCTATTTAACTAATATAGTTACTAAAATATTAATATAGTAAAAGATATTAAAAGCTGTGCGATATTGTGGCCACAATATGAGTTAGTTGCTAAGCGATATGAAAGGTGCTAGCGAACAGTGTCAAAAATTGTTATTTAATTTAACTAATAAGGTTGCCGATGATCATATACTCTTATAGGCTTGGTCCTCCTGTGGATGACATACAACGACTCCGAGTTGAAAAAATGGAACGTCAACTTGCAAATCTTACGGGACTTGTACAAAAGGCTCTACAAGTACCAGGAAGCGCGGCCACTCCCGCCCCAGCCGCAGCCCCAAGGCAGGAATACCAATCTTATGCTCCAAGGCCTGCCACTCAAGGTAAGAAAATAATAATATATGTGTAATAGCAAAATGCTGTAAACTGAAATGTGAAGTTGAATCATATCAGGGCCTATTCCAGCGGTAGAAAATGTCAGTGTTGAATTTTTAGGTCAAAACCATTGCCAACGTATTGAAGCTGATATTTTACAGCAATTTATTGTAGTAAGACCAACTGTATAGATGGATGTAATTATTTATATTTAAATAATAGATAAGCACTTGGAACGTATAAAAATTATTTATTATTTGTCACTATCTACTGAGGTAAGCTTAATGTAAAAGGTCTTAGTCTTTAATGTGGCTTGCGTTTCCTGTATTCAGATGCCGCGCGATTTGCCAGCAACGAGAGACCTCCTAAATTAGGGAGAGACAGATTTCGTAAGTTTGATTGATCGCGGTCAACTTGCCGATGCATTGCTAATGTTAAATTTTTAAATTTAATTATAATTCCCTTTTAACTAAGTATCTATCATTCGCAATAGGCCTATATAAACACTTTACCTTGTATTCACTTCATTTTAAATGAAAACATTTTTAACTATGTTTTTTTTTAAATTGTTCTTTGATTCCAATATTCTAATGTAATGAAGAAAATAAACCGCAAATTATGGCCGCCACCACATTCTATCAGCAAGCGAACAGATGTGAAGTTCTAATAGTTGGCTTCTTCCGTACCTCTTGGAATGTGGACAGCGAAAGTGACACTTTCACTTTGTTACAAACGACATGCACAACATATTCATCATGTTAATTTAGGAAATTTTCTATTAGGCAAAATTCACATTCGCAATGCATTGTGCACTATCCATACATTATCACGAACGCTTGCTTGCTGACTCGTGTGATTTCCTTGTTTTGGGCCTAACAAAGATGAAAATGACATTCATTTTATGGATTAAAATTGTTAAATCATAAACATACTTTCAACTGTAGATACAAAACGTTGTTTGTGTTATAGATGCTATTTCAGTGGTATTAAGTATAATGCGTAGGCTTCTTCATAGGATTGTTATCGGCGGCTTCAGTTTGCTGTACTGTAGGTATATTACGAAATAAAAAATACTTTGATTCTGGCTATCGCCACTCAGAATTGCTCCGTAAACAATAAGAAATATAATATTTTATCTTAGAAAGAGGCCTTGAAGGGTATTTAATAATAAATGCATGTTTACCATATACTATTGTATAATTCATTTATTTTTATTTTGCATTACAGTATCTGAAAGTTATGAAGTTTGTTTTCCTGTCTTGCACGTCAATCTACATTTATTGTAATCATAGGTTTTTGTATTGTTAATAAGAAAACAAAATTTATTATTTTCTCTGAACTTAAGTACAAATTTATATAACATTTATGCTTATTTATAAAAAACACAATGCTCCTAAACATAATAATTTCATGCAAAAAATATGATCACATGAAATAAAATTTATATTACGTTATTAATATGATACTCATAATAACCACAATTATATAAGTGATTGGCACTTTCTTATCACTAAATTATATTTAATAATAATTTTTCACATTTTTAATCCCAATTACAATTCTGCTCTGTTTTTTACTTACATAGCTAAATATTTATGATTTCAGAAAAGTCTGTCTCTTTTGAGAAATCCGTATCTTTTAGCGATGATCCACCAGATATGAATTCTCCTAAACAACACTCACCTCAACATTCAGGTATGTATTAAAACTAGAATTATTTATATTTATCAAAATAATAAATATGAATTTGTAGTTTTTACTTTAGACCAACTGGTGATGGTATTTTTTGTATAAATTTGGAAATTATTTATGCATTTGTGACCTGTTCTCGTTTTATAAAATTAATTTCCCTACGCTCCCCGTTATTCATTTATATTACTTATTGACAATAAAAATTTATAACAATAATTCTGAATGATTATTTTTATATATTACAAACCGAAAAAAGGTGTAGGTGTATATTTTTGTCTCAGTCAATAATGTTTATTTAATTATTTTTATTTTTGAAATTGTTTTTGTAATGTCTATGTCACTGTTACAACATTAAACAAAACGTACTCATTTTCGATTCATCATATGACATAATTTCATTAGAAAGCTACATTTCAAAATTTTGTTAAATTTTGAGAAATCATCTTCAAACATTGTAGTTTTATTATATCGTCACAGTTATAAGAGCTGAGAATGAGATAAACGCGTTCAACTTTAGACGTTCACAACAAATAAAAAAATATTTATTATATTTACCTGACATATTTAGGTACGTAAACTTGACAATAATTATTTAAAGTACTATCTCTACAAAAATAAATCATAATTTATTTATTTACTATTTAATAAAAAATAATTAGCGTTTTGAAAGTTTCATCGCTATCGTAGTATCTCCTATTATCGCGTATTATCATTCTTGGATCTAAAGTCCTAAAGCTATAAGTTCTGTCTCTTTTGGTAGTCAACATCATAACCATATCATAATTCTTGTATTTGATTTCTTTCCGCTTACTTCTTTGCCATAACAAGCTGATACAAAACCAACAAAACCGGCAATCAAGTCCTCAACATTGCCACGGACTTCGTCTCAAGGTAAATTTTTGAAATCCGTTTATACTGTGTGACGGGCATTATAATAAAATGCTTTATCTTTATACTGACAACAAGGTGCCTTGGCTATTATTTTACTTGTAATTTATATAAATATAAGCTTAAATAGTGATTTCTCTTAATAATGGATTTCAAAAACATTGCATTTATGTAACATATAATGTCTTTATTAGCTATTGCTGTACGGCTATAGTATACCGCTATAAATTCATTATTATCTCTAATATCGCTACTCTATGAAAAAATACATATACATAGGTTAAGATTGATCTTTTGGCATGGCCTGTTAGTTATTTTTACACTTTTTTCCCTAGAACGTGATCGTTTGAAGCCAGCACCACCACCAAAGCCAGCAGGACTGGTAGGGCAACAACTCGCTCTGGCTCCTCAACGAACTTATACGTTGAATGTTAATCCTGATTTCTTTAATCAACTTCGCGTTCTTCAAAAGCAAAGCCGTGATTTGAGAATTGAGGTATGTGGTATTTAATTTGTTTATATTTTTTTCAATGCGAATATGGTTTGTGATTCTGTGCGATTTGTTTACTGCTTAGCGAAATCTTCTCTATTTCCTAGATAATTTAAAGATTACTGTATGAGTATGAACTGTTCTTTTACAGACTCGTAACCTACGCAGGTCAACTTTATCTCATTCAATACAGATGAGGCAAATGATGGCTGAGACTATTGTAAAAATAGGAGCTATCGCTGCAAGTTTTTGTGAACAAGATCCTGATTCAGTAAGTTTATCCATATTCTTTGTTGTTTATTCGTACATGACTGATTTATTAAAAGTATTTTTTATTCTGGCTTTAGCAATTAACACGTGAAGAGGAAATCTATCGTCAAGATATGCTACTCTTGGAAAACGATTTATATGAACTTGAAGCTACCGTCGAACGTTTGCGTGGACAAGCTGCTAATAGGTAAATTGCTTGTACTAATTTTACTCATAACATTACATGCAAAGGATTAATTTGTTATTTAATTAAAAAGCTTGCCCTTAAATTCTAGGGAAACCCGAGTGAATATGGCTGATATTGAACGTATAGCCATGGTACTGTCAAAAAGCAGTAAAACTGTCGCCGATTGGAAACTTAAATTCCCGATTCTTCAAGAAACTATGAAAGCTAAACTTGCCGCAGAAATGGAGAAGGTATTTTTCGAAATTTATAAACATATAGTAAAATGGAACTTGGTTCAACATATATATTTTTTAGGTCGTTCGCAAAGAGAAAATGCTCGAGGAAGAACCAGAACGTTTGGAATTGGCTCTACGGCGTTGCAAAAAACTTACTGGAACTTTAGTTACTCTGAAAAGGTAAATAGATAATAAAAGAAAAAACAGAAACGTTTATAGTTGAGAAGTTAAGTATTCTAAGTAACTTGAATCGTAGGTTAGCCTGTGTTCAAGAGCAGCGTTTGCCTATTGATGGACGTTCTTCGCCATCGTCTTCTCAAAGTTCCACTATCACCCCTGGACCGTCATCTGAAGAATATACGTCGGAGAATGCTTGCGCTGTCACCGCAAATACGAACAAGGTATTACCGTAACTAATACTATTTATAATGATTACATTTTATAGAAGAAAATTTACTTTAAAACATATGTGTAACTTCTAAGAATCTTCCTATAAGAATTAATTAAAATTATTTAATCGAACCACAGATTAACGTGCTAGAGACAATTACGAGTTTTTACTATTAATTTAAAACTCTTATTAAAATGATTAAATGTTAACCAAATTTTAGAGTAACTACTCCGAACTGCAATTGTTTTTAGATACCGATTTTCACCGATCACATATTCACCGATAAATGTTCTCTCTAAATATATATATATATATATATATATATATATATATATATATATATATATATATATATATATATATATATATATATATATATATATATATATATACGAATAAGAAGCGAATAATAAGATAGCGTAAATTTTCTTCTTTTACTTTCTGTAAAACTTATTCTATTATAATTACTTTATATATTGAAAGCGTCCGGCTTCCAGCATTTTAGCAACATCAAATTAAATAAGATTATCATTTAACCGCTTAACAATTGCAGGTTTGCCAAAGGTTTAAAATTTGCATTTTTTTCCGGCACTGTTTTGTTGTTTACAGAGTGATCGTTTCCAGATAACAAATTATTTTTTATTTGATCTAACCCAAGAAGCTTATAGAATTCTTAGCCACAGATTACGTCCGTAGCCCGGATTTCTTCTTTGTAATATAACGCACGTATACTTTTTGTTATTGACTTATTCCTTAGTAGCTTAATCTTACAACATTATCTTGCTATCTACTGCTTTATACGAGTTACAAATTTATTACTTATAATGGTAAACTTGGCGCTTCTTCTTTAGTTCAATGTAGACTCTTATACTTTCTTACCCTATTATTTAAGGTGATTGTGATGATTAATTTTTTCTTGTTTTTGTATTCTGGTTATACTAATTCGGCACTATTTTTTGTATTCACTTAATAAGTTTTCGTAAATGACTTTTCACATAATCTTAAATGAAATTGGCATATATAAAAAATAAATTATCAAAAAATTGAGTCATTCTCTGTCATTCTATGTTTTATTCTTGTAATATAAGTCAACTCTCAAAGAATTTGTTAATTAAAAGTTTACAGTTTGAAAATATTATAGGATACAAAATTGTGTATTTATATTTGAAAGATTTTTAAATAATTAAATAAGGTTGATTTACCAAATCAGAATAAGAATTCTTCTTATTTTAAGTCAAAGATCTATGAACCAACTTACAACCACCATTTCATTACATTTAAAATTAAATGGTCATAATTTAATTAAATTAAATCACTATTTGCAACAAAAAGAAAGCTGTTGACCTAATGTGTTATTCCATAAACAAACCTGACTAATAAAGCACATTATAATTTAATAATAAAATAAAATGTTAAAATCAATCAATTTATTTTCCATTAAATGTAAATCTAGCTTAAACTTAGAGACACTGTAATTTTACAACTTAATACCAATAATCGTACCGAAATCATTAAATTAAAATATTTAATACTCTAGGGTAGATCTCGCTATCTGTTAGGGTCGACAGAAAACAAAGTTATACGACTATTCGTTTTCCGTTTTATTGCTATACTGTGTTACGAAAGTATTGGCATAACATATAGTAGCGTAATGTAGATGAATAATTAATAGAAGTTGTTATTACAAGCCGTTTAGGACACACTGTGTTCCAGTTTATCTGATACCAATTTGAATATGATTATTGTCATGACAGAGTATGACGTCAACCACGAAAATGCAGAATACTTCAAATATTTTAAATTCTTTTGCACTTCTCCTGCAACCAAAGCACCATCCACAATGTTGCATTTTTATTCATCGGAAAATAATGCCAATTTTAATAAAATAAAGAATTAATGTACAATGTTTCTATAGATGCCGAACAACATGTTCAACCTGCTACTCTTAAACGTCCGTACTATTATTTTTTTTACTGTATTGTTATATCATTTATATACATATATATTTTGATTATTATAGAACATTCTACACGATGGCTAGTCCACGGTCATGACTTTAGTTATGAGGCCGAGAAGAGTACCGATAGCTGTTTGGTCACTTCATTTCGGATTTCTTTATTGTATTTGATATATGAATATATTTTAAACTAATAATTTTAATAACAAAGGGGCTACTGAAAATTTAAGCAGATCAACGAAACAGAAACAGTGGAAATCAATCCTTGTCAACTGCAATACTTGGCTGATCTTTGTAAAATTCCTATTTCGATGTATTATTGGTAATGTTATTACTTTCGATGTGTCAGTGTTGAAAAATCTGTTTTAATGATAAATTTCATCATCTTTTTCCGTGAACGCGTCAGTTCGCCTGGAGACAGAGCCAATACTTCAAAGAAGCTATTGTTATTAACGAGTAATAAAACTCTTCGTAATATATCCATAATTATTAATATTATTACTCTTTTATTATTATTATTATTATTCATTAAATACGTTTTAATCATTTGTTTGTATATTTTCATTACACGTTTACTTTTATTAATATATAATTTCTTTGGGTATTCATCTTTTCTTGTGTAAATAAACACAGAGCTATCTTTATGTAGGCATGACGGTGCACAGTGGCACAATATGCTTTAGAAATATTGTAAGCGAAGTCGCTATAAAACAATACATCTACTGATAGAGGTTTTGCATATTTTTTCCAGTTCAGACAGTATTGACCAAATCGGTACGCATGCTTACATATATTTCAAGTTTGAGAACTAAACTATTTCCAAAAATAATCCGTGCAGATGGCATTTTGGAATATTTTCATTACAGTACATACTCAATGCCATATTCACGGGAACTACTTCGCTTAAATTTAATTAAGACCGCCAATAACAAAAGGGCTTTAAAAAAAGGCCCCAGATGACTTTCAACTTCCTTTCTTAGTCGCTTATTATAATTACATTTTTGAAGCTTAAGTCATCATTTATCATGTGCCCCAAATGGTCTAGCTTTGTATCATAGTAAGTATTCATTTAAATTATTTTGTAACAAAATTCTATCAGGGAAAATGCATTTCGCCTGGTGCAAGGTACGTAACGTTTAGCAGACACGACGGAAGTTGAAAGTTATTAAATGTCAATCATTTAAAATTGCTAAGTAAAACACTTACTTAACATCTTTGTTCTTGAGTTTAAGGCCTTTTTATCTATTGCAAGACTCTATAACTTCAAAGCATGTTAAAGTGATGGGTTAGACCAGACGCATGTCGCCACTGTATGCTACTTGTAAAACTTTTGCAAAACTATGTTCTTCTTTTACTTTCTATTCATATTTTCGTTAATAATTTATTTTTAGTTATAGGTATATGTTAATTATTATTATTAATTTGATCATGTCTTATTATATAGTTGTGAATTACAAATTTGGTGTTGTTTTAATATTAAAATAGAAATTATGTTCAAAGTAAATTTGCTATTATTTAATAACGAAAAGAAGGTATCTGGATATTTATGTATAGGTATGTTATTATATCACAAGAAATAATAATATTTTACAATACTAAAATAAAAATCAAATTAGACATGATTTCGTTATCAAGACTTCATACTTTTCTTTTCTGAAAAATTACTTAAATGAGTGGACTTTCTAATAAAAATTACCGCAATTTGACAATAATATCCATATAAACATAAAAAAGTGACAAAAATAGAAAGTTTGCTCGTTTGTGCCTTTAAGTACTAAATCTAGTCTTTATGGCACGCATGATCTTAGTTAGAATTGGCTTCATAATAGTTTGTGCATCCCGCTGTTTTTGTTTTTGTTGCAGCTCGTTCTCGATTGCAGAAGCAGCTCACAAACTCCTGGGACCCATTAACTTACTATATACCTATCAGATTTATTCTTTCCTTCATAACTTCTCTTTTCTTGCCTTATTAGTATTTAACGCTTTTTGACTAGTTACTTCAGTTCCCATTTTTGCACTCAACATTTGACTTGACACTTACACTATAAGCTAGTGAATTTTTTTGAATGTCTTACGAATTCCTCGACATCCTTACCGCCTGAGATTCTTTAATAATCGAATAGGATTGGTTTCAAATGACTAACCCTCGCATCTGGAAAACAGGTAATTTCTTTTAAACAATTCTTGCTTTGAAACATTCATAAAAACAGCATTAATTTTTTGTATTTTTCGCACTTTAAAAAAATAATTAAATTAATTTGTAGAAGGCAGTACACGTAAGCTTTTTTCTTAGTATTATAGAAAAAAATAAATTTATATAGCTCTGGATCAGTAGACAGACCTAGCATCATGAACATAACAGAAGAAATTTTAACTAATGGCAAAATCATTACAATTGTTAAGACAAAATATATTTAAAAAAATATATATTATAGTGTCATTTTATGTACTATATATTCACATCGTTTAATCTATAAAATATATAAATATTTATCAATATACTTACATAAGACGAAAGTCTTTACTTCATCTCTTCGCCTATACGACCTATCCAGATAATACCGTCATAACGATTCTTTGTCATAAATCATAGGCTCAACACATTTTTTGTCATAAAATACTAATGTAAGTAACTAAATAGTAACTTATCGCAAAATATGGAATACTTTGAACTAAATAACATTAATTTCATTTTTCGCACGAGTATTCAATGACAAAAAAGGGCAATCGCCTTTTTATTTTATTTTCTATTTATTTTATTTTTGAATGATTGTGGTCGCATTAAGACATTTAGACATTACTGTTAATACTGAGTGCTCTTAATGGATCTCTTATCTGAATGGTTGTTGCTAAATGTCATATGTGTTTTCTGTATACTAAATACAGTCTTGCTGCAATTTTACTCCTTCAGATTCTAAAATCACGACACAGAGTTTTATAAAATTGCAACATCACTGTCGTCGTTCACGAAGCTCACCGGGCAAAGTTAGAAGTGGTCAAAATGATACGCAGGGTTGCGTCGGGCGAGCCCCTGGCCGAGGAGGTGACGTGCGGCCAGAGAACGCCCTCGATGCGTTATTAGATGAGCTTCAGACGTTCTCCAAGCCGGGCGAAGGCCCGCTGCGTCGCTTGCACTCCTACCCCAGCGGCAGTGACACAGACGCATCGCCTCCCGTGCGTGCGCGTGGCCAGCACCCACCCAAGCCGCCCGTGCCTGAGCGCCACCCCGAGCTGCTGGCGCTGGCCGTGCGTCGCGCACCGCCACCACCACCGCCTCCGCCACGAACCACCTCGCGCTCGCCCCTTGCCTCGCCCACTTCCCCCGCCAACGACGACGACAGCGAATCGCGCCAGGCACTCCTAGAGCAGCGGCACCAAGAGTTGCTGAAGAAGCAAAAGGCGCTCCAGGAACAGTACGCCCGGCTGCAGATGATACAGCGTAGCGGACCCGCCCTGCCGATGAATGCGCAACCAGATCTTAAAAAAACAGGTAGTGAATCCAATCTACTCACAAAAATGAACTTAAACTTAGCTCCCGCGAGTATTTCGGGCAGTATGACTCACTTAGCTGCCGATTCAGATAAAAATCAAAACGAAGTGACGTCTGATTTACCTAGCCCGCAGCTGAAATTGGCTGAGACCGTCGCAACAACAAATAAAGTTTATGAGACTGACATACTGTGACCGCGATAACACTCCTTTGCATCTGTCTAAGTTACTAATTTGTCTTTTCTAGGAGATATTTGTACACTAAGGATTTTACAGAGTGTGATTGATGGTGATATGATAATTCCATTGTTACACTCTTACAATATTTTCAGTGTTCATGATATTTTTAATTTTTTTTTTGTTAGGTAAATGTTATTTATGATAGATAGACTTAGGGCAAGAGCCACAATTATACCTGCGCATTGCTAATTGTAAAATCAAAGTGCTTGCCCGCCATTCCCAGGTCCCAACGCTTATTGTCTATAACTGAACTAACCTCTAAAAACAACAACATGGCAAGTTTACCGGATAACTGAACTTCATATCACTTATGAGATAAAATATATAAAAATAATAAAAAAATCAATGTCAGATATAAATAGCTTATTGGTGGTGTTACTGTTACCCTATAGCGATATAACGATATTAATAATATTAAATATGCCGTTGTGTAATGATACTGTATAGCCTTTACAAACACATAAAACAACTGTTTCTTTAGTTTAGCTCAAATATAGAACATCCATAACGCATATATTTATTTCAGTATAATTTTAACAATATTTTTACAATTTCTTAATACTACTTAAAATACAAAATGTACTTAAAATAGAAATGATTTTGCTTGTAAGTACCGGTAGATTTCCTCAAATGCACCGTATTTATATCGTTCTGCAGTAGTGACGCCAGTCGTCTTATATTGAAATGATGTGACAAAAATATTTTGATGCAAAATTTCGTTCCTATGTATTACGTATTAAAACCACATTTAACTGATATTAATAAAATGATTACACTGCAAGCTACGAAGGAACGATTTTATATTATTCTCCGATTTACAAGTAGCTTAAATATATAAGAATTGTAGTGCTTTTCTCTCCTACTCTATACACTCTTTATACTGTATATAACGAAAAATTGTATAACATAATATTTAATCTGCCCTAAGGATAAACATATACTAGAACCTAAACTTTAAATACTTTTCTAATAATTAGGAATCCCTAAATGATGTGCCAAATTCTAGTCGAATTCATTTTTTTTTTCATTCTAATTTATCTCCACATTATTGATTTTCCCCTATATATAAAATTAAAAATGTTATGGCACAACGAATTTTAGTACTATTATCAATTAAAACTATCGAAAATTTAAGTTATTTACTTCAATAAACTATATAATATTTTTGACGGTAAGCTTTGAAATAATGTGAAGATAAGTTTGTATTCTAACTTAAATTGCAATAATTGCTAATTGTAACTATTTTCTTAATAGTTAGTTTTAGATTCAATTTAAAAAAAGTAATAAGTAAGAAAATAGTTAGAATTAAAACTGTGCCAACCCAATAGAGTTACTAACATGACATCGAAACTAATTTCGCATGTAAATAAATAAACATCCAATTATATTCGCTTGAACTTCCTAAAAAATACCACGGATTAAAACTGTGGAACTGTGATAAAAAAGTTACCTTGTTTTAGATTATATATTTTTTTGCCATCTGGGTACATTAAAAATCAATAATAAATTACCTTGTACAGCAATAATTGTGTACAAAACCGCTGTTAAATTCATACTCGCGCTTCAAAATCCGTCATTAATATTAGTATAGTTTTCTCAAATGTAATTTGGTTTTAAATGTATTTTGGTCAAAATTATGTAATTGAGAAGTGATATTGTTATATAAAGTGATGTGTTAAAATATTTTTATTTTTAGACTCAAATATATCTGCAGACAATGTATAGAGTCTAGAACTAGATGTAGGTAAAGTGTGTATAACTTATCCAAATAAATGTGCGCCTTTTAATATATTGCAAATCAAAAGAATTCTTGCGATGCCATGATGTTTTTTGGTATAAAAATTGTAATCAGGGTATTCTTCTTATACAACATAAACACCGATAATTCTGATAAGATACTATCACTACACTCTTATTTTAATGCATCCAATTTTATATAAGCTGTTATTTAATTCAATGATTCCTCGGTTTTAATTTGTATTGTTTAAATTTTAAAATTTCTTCACATTCTGCCCGTTTTTTGAATGGTTTCGTATTAGAGTACTGGCGTTTTTTGATCTAATTTTCTGTAAAACTCTTTAAAATTAACTATACAATTATTTATTTTATAAAACATGGCATCGTTAGAATTGTTATTCATTTTATTATATTATGTGCACAATTAATAAGCACTTAGAAATTAATTTTCGAAACACCTAAAATTGATATTTAAAATAATTAACACCGTATTTACTTTTCACTACACTCTTATTTTAATGCATCCAATTTTATATAAGATGGTATCATTAGGTACTTGTTGGTACCTTGTATTGAGATAGGTATTGCGATTGTGCTCATCGTCATATTAACGAAACTGCATTTAGTGAATGACGTTCCAAACACTGGACATTTACATTACACCGTAATGTTATTTTACTATAACTTTATATATTTTCCAATTATTGAATTCTGCATATAATAAATAATTATACAAATACAACAACAGCATATTTATATAAATAGGAATAGTATATACAGTAGATAACTAGTAGAATATACATAACCTAATTTTTTTAACATTTTTCATGTTTTATGTGTATTTAATATACATATGTATGTATTTTTTATATAATAAATAGTTTTACGACCAGAAAGAACATGAACATACATTTACTTACGTTTCATTCCATGAAAAAAAATCCGCAGTGTTTGGCTTTCGCTATGTATGATCAAAGGACGTAGTAAAATGTTTTAAAATTTACTGAATTGAAATATGTAAGTTATAAAACTTACAAACTTTCGTATTTAAGTGCCAATGAGTTATTGCTCTCTATCGACTGATTTCAGGACAAAAGTATTCTTTTGTTGACTATACGAGGATTTGACCTTCAATGATTTTAGAATTGTTTTTATTGAAATATTGCACTTTATGATTACATTATTGCGTTTGCTACTCGAAAATCTTAAATACAAATAGTAATAATATAGTAATAGCATTCTACATACGTTAGTGGATAGCGGATACTGTATGTAATTTTTAATTTGTTACATTTGTACACTCGCATCTGCTATCAGCTATACGTCTCACGGGTCGACGAGAACTTGTACCTATTTCAATGTTCAATATCTATCTTAGGAATTGTAAAATGTTATTTTTACATTCCTTTTCTATTTAACTTTTATTTTATATTATTAGTGTATCGAAACTTATTTTTTTATATTAATATTATTAATTGTATTTTGCTAGATTTATGTTTCTATTTAAAATTTTATTTTTGCCAAAAACAAAATGTTCATATGTGTTGGACTTGCAAATAATATGTGTAATATTTTATTGAATATGAACTATGTCGTTTGCAATATTTTAGCTTAAAGCTGTTAAGTTATAAAGTTATATTATACGTATATTTTAATATTAGTTCATTGTCTTTTTCAACTGTAAATTTTATGTTATTTAAATAGGTTAATACCAAAATAGCTTCAAATGTTTTAATGTGGAATTAAATATATACACGTCAAGTTGAAAATATCTTTTATTTCTATCCCATTTTATATAACATCTATAAAACAACATTTTTTCTATTTTTACTTATCTAAGTGATAAGACGGCTGACGGGAAAGAAGTAAACTATAATTGAAGTAAATCTATTGTAATATTAAAAAGCCCGGAGGAACAAAACATTATTTAATTTAGTGGTGATTTTTACTACTATTTTTTTAATAATATTATCAAGAAAACCTATAAGTGCATACCCGTATTAGGAGAGTACTCCAGCTAGTTTGAATTAAATCTATATTTAAATAAAACTGTAAAAAACCTCGTGTTTGTACAATGACACTATTTACGAAAAAACAATGTAGAGGGGCTTATAATAACTGATAGAACACGCTATCTATCTACAATTTTTAAATTTTTAGATTTTCGAAACTACTGGACCAATTTCAATGTTTTTTTTTAATCTGTAGTTGTTAGGACTGGGCAGGATATAAGCTTTATTTGATTTTGAATACTTCCGCAGCTGATGCAGGACAGCAGGGGTCCAAATAATCTAAGAAATAATAAGTGTAACAAAAGTTGAAGAGGATGATGTGCATTTTACAATGAGATATTGAGGCATTGCGTGTTGATGGCACTCAACGGCGCAACTTCGCAATTTCGTTTCTCGCAACTGGCAGGGTACTTCGGCTACTAGAAGACGTTATCCACTGGGTCCATAGTCTTTAGGAATTTAGCATCAATAACAGTCCGAGTAGTTTACGGAAGTTATTCGCTATAATGTTATTGTTTTGTGCCATCTCTGATTCTTCAAGATTTTGCGAAAAGTACAAAACATTTTTATCAGAAGATTTTTACTTACTACGACACGTAGTACCGTAGGTGTAATGCTGAAGAATGAATGAGAATGCAATATCAGTCTAACAGATGAAAAAGTAATTAATTAAACCCTTCTTTCTACACAGAATATTGTACCTTCCTATACCCTTAGCAGAATCCTATCAAACAAGCACTAAGCACATCGAGATTAATTAGCAGAAATAAACTACCGTCTTAACGAGTTGAATTCTATAATTAATATATATATACCTACTAAAACAAAAACATACAATCAATAAATGCAATATCTTTGTTGCTCAAAAAAAATTAACTCAGTTAATATGTAGCAAATATACCGATGACACTGTCGTTAGTAATCTTATTTATCAGGCATTGTGGTCGTGATAGTATTGAAAGCTTTAAATAGTATTTGACAGGAATTTCTGAAATTTTCGACTTTATTCTTGGCGCTCGACTGGGGATCGAACCCAGAACCTGTTGGTTACAGTCAAACGCTGTGCCGCTGCGCCACGACAGGCCTCATACATATCGTCATGAATATAATTATATGCATTTAGAATGTATTTTCTAATTATGAAATTTGGTGTAATATATCATTGGTGCTTGTCCATTACTAGTCCTTTTGTAAAGTATTCTCACAAAGCATTCTTATTTTTTTTTACTATGGGTACTTCTAAAACATAAAAAATATATTAGTGCTGTATAAATCACAACCAACGTAATTAGGATCTTTGAACGTAGCATTTATGCTGTATCACATAAAGGCATTTTGAAAGGAGACGAGAGGAATACACATTATGTACGTATACGTATCACGCCATCTCATAACATATTATACCGTGTAAATTGCAACTTTACTATGCAAAGCGTAATATTACACAAGTTATTCAATTTTATAAGCTAAATATTTTTGTTCTTAACACGGTGTATTCTGCATTTAACAGAGTGAGCAGACCGAACCAAAAACGCCATCTTATATAACATTATACTCCGTCACACCAACTTAACAACTACAACAATACCAGAGACGTTTCGTGTCCAAAACACGACTGACGTGAAACTCGTAATCGACGCGCTTTTTCTTGCTAGGAAATGTAAATAAGGTATGTCCTCCGAGAGAGCCCATAGCCGTCGCGCTTACAGTCAATGCTGCATCACTGAGCCACGACTGTCCTATTCTGTATTATATAAAAAAACATAATATTTGTTTTCAAATTTATCTTTGAACATAATAAGCCTAATCAACACGCGTAATAAAATCGTGCAAATCCTTGTCAAAATGGCCGCTATTGCTGTTAAATATCTTCAGTAATAAAATATAAGCAATTAAGCTATGTTTTGTTGTTCTATGAGCCGTCTTAATAGTGTTAACAGACGATCGAACCGCACCGCGACCTTGGTGCGCCATCACACCATATTCGGTCGTGTGGAGGACGGTGCGCCGTAAAAATGGGGTGCGCAGGCAACTTAACTCCGCACCGCG
>DWMZ01000100.1:0-38318 GCA_018249855.1 Eueides tales michaeli
TATATATATATATATATATATATATATATATATATATATATATATATATATATATATATATATATATATATATATATATATATATATATATATATATATATATATATATATATATGTATATATAACTATAACGGCAGATACAGTAGGTTAAATCGACACCAGTAACGTGATTCCATATATACCTTTCTTGGCAACACAAATATGTTCTAAATCTAAAATCTAAATCTAATTGTTCAAGGCAATTTTTAAAGTTCCGGAGAAATGAGTCTTGATCCAACAGACATTACTATTTAGGTTACTTTAACAAATTTATAGATAAACATAACAACATATATAAAAACCTTCACCTCTAACCCAAAAAATACTATCTTATTTTGGCAAAAAGCTAAGGACTTTTAAAATACAAGGAGGCAAGGTTTTCATTTTTAAAAGAAATCGCATTCATATCGGTTCCCTTCTTGAGCTTTGATGCCACAAACAGACACATAGATAGTCTGATCAAACACAACACCCTTCTTTCCCCCGACACACGAAGGTTAAATGTGCAAAACTCTAAGCTTTTACTTTGCAACTTAAAATACTCGTACTTAAGTTAGAAGTGTTTATAAAATTAATCTTTATTCGTAGAAAGTATAATGTACGGTTGGAAATTTTTACAACATTTTTGTTGTTTTTATTTATTGACTACTTTTCAACTTTTATATATTTGGCTTAGAGCTTTGTTGTGTTGAATTCTCTAAAATAAAAATGAGATGAGGGAGCTTTAACGTTTCTTGAAAAATATTATTGATTGATGTTTTTAACACAATATTTACGTTATAGCTATAAAGCTATATAAGCTATGCTATAGCTATATTACGTTGAATTTCAAGCTCATCGGCAAAATAAAGTGGTTCTAAATTGCTTGTGACACAACTAGTGCATTTAACAGTTGAGAATTTTATATATAAAAGCTCATTCATAAGAAAAATGATATTTAAAAAATAATAATTATGGACATTACTGGACAAAATTTAATGGATGCACTATGAGAGCAGCCAAACACAAATGTATGACAAATGAGGTATAAATTTTTCAATATTATTTTTTCTCCATTTTAGTTATAGAAAACTGTATAACAGAGAGATAAATATGAATACAAATAAATCTTACCAATACAGATAAAATCGATCAAATCCAATCTAAAATATCTAATTAAATAAAAACTTCGATAAATCCCCTGAATAATTGAATCGTTGAGCTCGAAGTAAAATATCAATAGAGAACTTCGTCTCACAAAATGCAAGAGTAACTTTAAATCCTATTACGGGGCGGTTTTATGGCATGAGTTTGTTTAGTGTCACTAAAAACGTGATTCCTCAACACTACTATGTTTTAGCTTAGATAAATATTTGAATTAAAATTAAATAGGCTTTACGTTGTGTATAGAATACAACGGGGTAGGCAGTGGGGTATAAATAAAACAATAAGAAAGTCGTATCTGTACATTAAATATATGTGTAAGGGGGCTTATAATAATGAATAGAACACATATCTATATTTTTTGACATTTTTGTTTGAATTTCAGTAAGTCTGTTCGTACAGGCGCATCTTGTAAACTACTGGATCAATTTGAATAAAACTTTTTTTTGTATAGCTATTAGATTTGGGCAGGATCTAGGTTATATTTGATTTTGAGACTTCTACACCTGATGCAGAGCCATAAGGGTCCAGCTAAACTATGCGTGCTAATTTAATGCGTCCATAGCATACGTTGTTTCAAGAGATGGGAGTTTTCCAATGAGATGCTAAAATTAAAGGTCTGGAACATGTTGAGTAGTAATAAATGCCGCCTTAAAAACTATTATGTCTTATTATTTTATCTTTTTAAAAAAGATACCATGTATGCATCTTTTTTCTAGACTGCCTGTCTGTAGTTAATTTTTATGTCGGTCATATAATCATAATAATCAAAATTTACGTAGCGCACGAAGCTGAAGCTCTCAAGCTCTTTTCTTGTTTTGCAAAATAATAATATTTACTATAGTTATATTGGTCGTAGGGTCATGTTATATATATCTATAGATTTCCACGATTCGTAGACTATTTAAAAACAAAAGGTTTCTGCAATTTGCAATTAGTTTTTGTGTTAGTGTTTAATTTAAATAATTTAAATCAGTTAATAAATGAAAAAAATTAAAATATTTAATTCGGCAAAATTACTACAAAATTTCATTTGGCTGATTATTTTTCAATGTAGGTATACATTGTCTTAAAAGTGATAATATTATTAGAACAAGAAAGTAATTGAGATAATTAAATAACATTGTGTAATTCAAGCGGGCGAAGCCGTGGGCGGGTCGGTGATATGAAATAAAAAAGAAGCGAGGAAACTGCTACGGCGAATACGCGGAGGCGGTACTAGTATTTAAATAAGGTGACAAGGCGAGGGTAGTGAGCTCGCATTATTATTCGCTTTTCATATTATGCTAAGTAAACTATATTGCGTTTCTTGAGTCCAGAGCAAAGAGCTTTATTTAATGAAAATTTAATATTTTATGGAAATAAATTGGAAGATTCTTTTATGACGACGTATTTTTGTTCTAATCATAGTTTGTTAATAAATTTAGTAATAATAATAAATAATGTATTTAATACTTTCATTTTCTTTGCTCTTGTTTGTGGCGTTGAGCACCGCTTCTCAACATTCAATGCCTCAAATACGGCGGAAAGTGGGGAGCCGAACGGAGTGTCTTAACACTAGACACCCAAGTTCCCCCCTACCTACCCTGGCTGAGCGGAGATATCGCGTGAAGCTACAAAGAGAGATTTCAGCTCTTAAGCTTCACCGTCATTGTAAAATTGTTATGTAATTTTGTATATAAGTCCGACAAGCACTTTTTTTTAGTTCTGCAGCGTTAGACAAAGCATGAGGTTGATGTAAGTTAATGTGGGAACGAATATATTATTATTTTTTTTACTACTAGTGAAAATGTAAATAAATATTTTTCTATCTTATTATTGATATCCAGGCTTAGAGAACCTAGTGTTAAGACACTCTGTTCCCCGTTTTTAAGACATTTTGTATGTTAAGTGGCAGAATTCAACACCGCCCTCTAACTACTCAACATAAAAATATAAAATATAAATCCTATAAAACAAGAGCAAATTAAGAACATCAATATTCTCTGAACTGAATTTTCATCATTAGTATCCTGGTAGTATAGCGAGCCACAAGCAAGCAATAAATGTAAATTTCAGCTTCCACTTTACCGCAAGTATAAGAGCCGTTATTGCGTACTGTAATAGTACTATTTATAGTAGAAGTATAGTATATATGAAAACAATATATTTATTAGAAATGCTATCATAACAGTGTCTACGTGTAGAGAATTTCTTAAGAAATAGACATAGATTAACTAATATATATATATATATATATATATATATATATATATATATATATATATATATATATATATATATATATATATATATATATATATATATACACATCTACTGGATCTCTCGGTATTTACATATGTAACAACGACTGACGTATTGTAAATCATATTGTGTTTGCATTGTAAATACAAAGTGAGATTTCAGTGGTTCTGTTACACTTGCCACAGGGGAAATGTGAAATATAAAAAAAAAAGTTTTTTTGTTATTGCAGTTAAATCTACAAAAGAGTGACAAAAACGTTTGTTAGGCACAAAGGTGGCTTTCCAATATGTCTGTGTTTGATTTTGAGATATGCAATTGTTTGTTCACGAATCAAAATACTTTAACTGTTCAAATTTTTCGTGTCACAAAAAATAAAGTATGGTATTTTATTAATGTTATGCGTTTACAAATTACATAATTTTATGATTATATCATAAATACAATTTAATAAATCGCTTAACGATTTTATGCTTAAAAACTATTTGAAATAAGTTAAAAAAGAACTGTCAAGTGCTAGTTGGATTGACCAAACGAGGGTTCAGTAAATCAATTTCAGAATTGTAGGATATATGATTGATAAAACTATTACAAATTTATAATTGTCTCTAATAGTTCCCGTATTAATAATAGGTATTTTCCCAAGCCTAAGACTTTCGTGGAGCCTGTATGGTGGACGCGATATTTGTGGTTCAAAAAGCAGTGAAGGCCTATCCAGGCGCAAGCGCATAGGTTGAGGGTTTGGTTCCCACTCGAGGAAATGAATTATTTAATATTTTCATATCTTCTTCGGAACGGAGTGTCTTAACACTACATTTCCAAGTTCTCTCTGCCTACCCTGACATGTGTGAGATACGGTGAAGCTGGAAAAAAGAGATAAAATATATTCATGAATACTGAAGGACTAGTCAAGTCCAATTTTTAAATCTGCTGAGCGTCATATCATCGATTTAAATAGATAGACATTTATAGCTTCGAAAATTGTGTATGAACTGGGACACCCGTCAATAAACGTTACGAAATAAATCAGTGACCGGCAGAAATCCAGTCCAAAATGCTAAGCTGCATATGATTTGTTGATACTCAAATTTTACAATTCTGCTGCAAGATTCGTTTTTGCACGGTTTTAGAATTTGGACGGAGACAAGATAGTCACGATTATCGAGATAGTGACGATCACGTGTTTAGGAACTTGACGCCGAAAATTGTCATCAAGCTAGAGAAATATTTGAGAAAAATATTAATATTAATAAACATATATACGGATATTGTAAAGCAGAAAAGTTCGTTTATTTTTTTTTCTTTTGTCAGCTTAACACTGTATCCTGCACATAATAGGTGGAGAAAACATACTAACCTAGTATGATTATTCTGCCGAATTTGAGGCATTGCGTGTTGCGTGGCGTAATTCAACGCTGCGATTTGTTTTGTTATCAGAGAGAAGAAATGAAAACATTAATTATTTAATTTGAAAATACAAAATATTTTACTGCTTCGATAGAGGATCGAACGCACTATCTGTCGTGATAACAGTCACACGCTTGGGTCCCTACGCCACGACAGGCCTCAACCCAACATCGTTTCAATGCCGCTCATTATAATAGAAAACTAATATAAATAAAACATTACTGTACTAATAATATTTACACATTAAATATTAAACATTTAACATTATTTACACTAAAGTTGTACAAAAGTTGTTTATCTTTTAATGCGTTAAAACATTTTACTGTTTTATTGTTACAAAAATTTAAAAAAATACAACCCTCAATATCCGTAAAAGCCCATTAGATTTTATACTGGGAGCTTCATCGTTAATTCAATTTATTTATTTAAATCCACTATAACCGCAAATATATTGAGAGTAATATTTGTATTGTTAACTAAATATTGGAGTCGGGAGTTGTTTGTTGATATATTTTATCTTTGCGTATGTGTTTCTTTGTGTAAATTTTTATATTTTTGTGGTTTGAACACATACTTTCGGAAATAATTAAAATGATCACCTTATAGATAATTAATACATTGTGACATTTTGTCTAAGAAAAAATGGAAATATCTCACAAGTATATGCATTTTTGTGGATTAATTTTGAATCCGTTATCATGATATAACTTAAATGTTTGACTTATCTGCTTACATATGTGTGTGTGTGTGTGTGTGTGTGTGTTTCTGTGTGTGTGTATGTATCTAAATGTCTGCCTGTGGTATCATAGGTACCAAAAGGATGAACCGATTTTGATTAAGATTATGTATTTTGAAAAGTGACTTTACCGGGATTGTTCTTGCTTATGTTTCAAGAAAATATCTCCAGCAATTTGACAATTATCAGCTTTTATCTAGTCCTTTGTTTACTTATTGTAACTTTTTGTGTCTGCGCTTTTAAACTATGAAATATTTTCCTTAGAACCTTACTATTACACCACAAGGACATCTTAAGCTAGGAATTTAGTGTATAATTTTGCCAAGAACACGTATCGCTGTATTTATGCTATTTAAACACGTCGCCAACGACGACGCGACGTATGGATTACTCGTTTGGAATTTTATATCTACAACAATTTTTGTTGCTGATTGTAAGAGACGTGACAAACATTTTTAGATGATGAACACTTTAGAAGCGACCTGTAGTGGCAGTTTGGAATTCAACTTTTGATTATTGATATCGTTTCCTTGTTACGTTGAATTGATTTTGATGTGGTTTTTATAATAGATTAATTTGGCTAGAGGTACATAAGTCATAATTTTACGTTGCTTTAACTCATTATATATTTTTGGGACCTAAACTAAAAAAAATGGTGGCGTAGGGGCAAAAGTATGTGATCGTAAGCGACAGATTGTGAGTACGACCCCATTCGAAGAAATGAAATATTTAATATTTTCAAATGAAATATTTGATATTTTCATTTTTTTACTCTGTTAAGAATTGTATTTGGTGAGAAAGGTTGAGATCGACTATTCAACCCACAGTACTTCAAATTCAGAGGCAACTGGGGATCAGAATGGAGTCTTAACACTAGCTTCTTAAGTTTCTTCTGCCTACCCTGCTATAGCATGAAGCTGAAATATATATATATAAAAAAACATTAAACACAATATAAAAATATATCTACTATTACAGCTTGTCCTACAAAACAACAAAAGTGTGAAGACACTCGACATTCTACTTTACTTCTCGAACGAATGCCAGAAAATAACTTTTAAATTAATTTCAATATAAATATTATTCCAAAATGAGAATTACCATAGCGAGGAGATGAAAATATTAAATATTTCAATTGCCCAAGTCGGAATCGAACCCACAATGCATACGCCACTGCGCCACCACAGCCTCATATTTATAATAAACATTTATAAAAAAACATGTTAATCTGATTGATCACATAAAATGTAAATAAAATGCAAATGATATTTTATACTAATGTATGAGCCCCGAGCCAAATGTGCTAATTCGGCTGATTATGTCGCTAAATAGTTTATAGTATATAGAATGTATATAGTGTTCCATCCATGTTATTGTGTTAGCTGAACTATAATTTGGTCGATTGTAATGCAAATTACGCTAATTAATTTGCTTTATAAAATTAAAATGGCTAAACGTGTAAGTTTAGAACAAATTATAGAATGATTTAAGTAGGAATCTTATTTAATGTTTTTTTTTTGTTTGGAGGCATTCTGCAATGATGCATCCGACTGTAAACGGAGTTATGGATTCGATTCTTACTTGAGGAAATTAATTATTTTCGATGTCCCGCGAATCCAAAGAGAGGTGATCTATCTCGTCTCTCGTCAACCAAATGTTTATTTAGCTTTCCATTATTGTACTTTGACAAAGGAAAACGGGAATATTTTTAGTTGGTAATTGTATTTGGATTTTTATGTAAAATTAAATGTTAAGTATCTACTGTGATAAAACGATTAATTATTACTTTAGCTACATTTTGTAATGTAGATCAAGGCAATGCCCAATTGAGAGACTGCTTTTTCAATGGTTGAATTCAACGCAGTAGGTTGTTTATTTAAAAAAAGACCATTCTTTTTCATTATTTATATTTATGTAATAAATAATCGAGTAGCAAATATTTACAAATAGAAACATAAATTCTATGTTATTTGAAAGTTTGGGGAGCTTTAATAATATTTGTATGACTTAGGTTATTATAATTAGACAATAATCTTATATTGTAAATGTTAAACAATACTCAGTATTCTAAACTTCATGTTACTAGTAAATAGCTCAAGAATTATTTTGGTATAAAACTAAAAAAAAACATTGTGCAATACACGTTTTGTAATATATAAAGGCAGAGAGAACTCTGCAGTATGTTAAATTATCTTTGATGGTAAAAAACTGAACTTATAGAGTCGCCTGTTTGTTTCTATGTCACACTTACTTTATTCTAACGAATCCTGAACAAGACAAAAATAATAATAATTTCGAACTCCTCATAGAAACAAACCCTTCTTATGGGTATTGGAACTTATTTACAATTAATTTATATGTCATAATATATTCACTCAATCAGCTTTACGCTGTATTTCGCACAGAGTGAAATAGAAAGAAGCAACGAACCTAGTCTTAACACTCCGTTCTGTTCTCCACTTTACGCGGAATTTGAGAGTGGTGGAACTCTACGTCGCGCTTTAACTTGATACCAAAGCAAAATTATGAAAATATTTTATATTAATTAATATTTTAATGTTTCATTTGAAAATAATAAATATATTTTCGAGTGGGTATCGAACCCACAACCTGTCGTTTACACTCACGCGCTTGTGCCACTGCGCCACGACAGGCCTCGATCATAATATATTGAGTTGAAAAAATACTAAAAATATTCATTTATATCAATAATTTTAGTACTTTTTTTAAACAAAATTATTGTGACTATTATGTCAAATAAATGAGATAGTTTGACTCATGTTTCTATGAATTATCGAAACACATATCCGTTGGGTATCATTTCTCGTTTCATCGTTATCTCTTGCTTCTGTTACTTTTAATAAAAATATGTTATATTTTACTTAACCAGTAATATTTATACTTAAAAAAATATATTTTCACTAACAGTGTAGACGGCGTGCGGCGTTTAGTTCCGTCATAAAACAAAACTGCTGCATATATGGTCAAGTCATAACAAATTAGGGGACGAGTACGTTATTATTTCTCACGACCACAAATGTATGCAACATTCGTGGTCGTGAGAACATGCACTGCAACTGTAAAGCTATCTCAAAGTCGAACAACATGTATACCTTGGGGTACTCATAGACAAAATATTTAATTGGGACAAACATATTGAATATATATGCAATAAATTACGACTTATGGCAGCAAAATTCTATTTATTATAAAACTAATTGCACTTCCAAAGTAAATTGCAATTACATATATAAATCGTTAATGGATAGTATAATCACATATGGGCTTAGTAGCTACGGTTGAACATTCAAAACTTATCTGAATAAAATTTATATTATATAATTGAAAATATTAAAAATGATTGTGCCATCGTCGGTATGGCAAAAATTCTACAATAATAAAAATAGACTTTTCGAGAATTACCAGTACAAGAAAAAGTAAAATACATTTTGTTAGTAGAAAATTTCTTTCGCTATAACAGAAACTTCATAGAACACAAAAACATTTATAAGATCAATCTCAAAAAATATAAGAGAATCAACTGGGGCTATAATTTTTACGGGAAAAGGACTACACATTATATACTCCCAAGATTAATTAATGGAATGCCAAAGATGCTTAAATATAAATTGACTACACATAATATATAAAATAAAAAATAAAAGATTTTTTAATGTCAAATTACTTAGAAAATAAATGAACAAAAGAATTCTGAATGATTAGAAAGTTAAAAATATATATAATAAATGAACATGCTGTAGCTTGACACTCACAACTTAATCGTATGCGTAGTTTCACAATTACACTTTGTTTTTGTTGCAATTTTTTTTATAATTTATAAAGTCTAAAGTGGTATTCTTTATGTTGTTTATAATTTGTAAATGTTATATGTATGTATTTTAATATCTCTCTATATGCTTAGGAATGTGCAGTGGTCACACAAGCCAATTCGGGCTTAGGACCACGAAGAATAAAAAATGTATTTTTTTATAGAATAAAAATAAATAAGTTAAATTATATTAATTTCTATAGTAAAGTTTTCAAAATTCTTTTTTTGTTCGAGAGGGTATATTTCACAATTGGTTCCATAGTAAGGAGATCAGGATCTGATGATGGAATCCTGGAGAAATCGAAGGCATCCCTCAAATTTGAAAGGCTCTTAATACGTTTGTTCCTCAGATTACTCGAAGATGGGAACACCGATTAAAAAATAAAA
Source organism: Eueides tales michaeli (assembly GCA_018249855.1). Classification (NCBI taxonomy): domain Eukaryota; kingdom Metazoa; phylum Arthropoda; class Insecta; order Lepidoptera; family Nymphalidae; genus Eueides; species Eueides tales. Next base: position 9,783 of record DWMZ01000100.1, read on the forward strand.
CTTTTTTATCGTTGGAGTTACACAAAGATAATTATAGGTAGATTACTGTAGGAATATTTAACTTAAATAGTTCTTAATAAAAGTCCGCGACAGCATATATCTATCTTTTATGTGTAAGTCACTATGACCAAAATAGTCAACGCGAACGAAGTCGCGGGTAACAGCTAGTAATCATATAAAATATTAAATGTTCTGTTCTGCTTTTTTTTATAAAATAATTATTTTAGCACAAACTACCTGCTTTTTAGGGTATTCACATAAATAATTTCTTTGTATTTATTACAGTAATTCACTAACTGCATACAATTTATTGCAACAATATAGAACCTCGCAAATATATATTAGTGTCTATTAAGGGCAAATTTATAATGTATGACAATGACACTTCTTGTTGAAAAGTCAAGTGCTCTTATTTATCTCATCAATACATTTCGTGCAACACTTTAAAGTACCGTTATTAAAAGATGCACAGTTGTAATATTTCATAATTTACACGTCAGTTGTCAGTTTAGCTTTTTTTCAATCAAACAATCAAAAAAAAATCATTGCACAAAAATTAAATATACATTTGGTTTAATTAACACATTAAATTGAGTGCGAGAGCCGGCCTAACTTATATATATATAAGTCATCTCTTACAGGCAACCTCTTTTTTTATGTTTACCTATCGTAAGAGATTATAATTGGCGGAAAAAATGTACAAGTTATTTTCTTGTTAATTATATACTATACATACATATACTTACTTATACATACATACATACCTATATTTATTTATATAAATATATAGTTAAATTTATAATAATTACATACGCACATATGTTTATGCATAAAACATAATAAAATATATATTTTTTATAGAAATTATTATAGACATTTTTAAAATAGAAAATAACAGATCTTATCGTATAAGGCGTGTCTAAACGTACAAACGATTGTGGGTTTGATCCCCACTCGAGAAAGTGAAATACACTATGTGCGAAAAAAAAGTTATTCGAAATGCAGATTAAGTTTCTTTTTTGGCTTCACGCTGTATCCCGCACATGGCAGGGTAGGCAGAGGGAACCCGGGAACCTAGTGTTAAGACACTCCGTTCCCCACTTTCCGCCGAATTTGAGGCATTGCGTGTTGAGTGGCGGAACTCAACGCCGCGCTTTGCCTTGTTACCAGAGCGAAGAAATGAAACATTAAATATTTAAATTGAAAATATTAAATATTTAATTTCCTCGAGTGGGGATCGAACCCAGAACCTGTCGGTTACAGTCACACACTTGTGCCGCTACGCCACGATATTCCTCAGATTAAGTTCTGCCATTTATTATATAATTCGTTATCCAACATACCTTAGAATCATTCTTAGGCTTAGATTCATTTAAATAAAAAAACATTGAATCCTAATACCTCAACCATTCACAAACGCAATAGCAAATTATAAAGAAAAAAAATAAAAAACTTTAATGTACAATGCAATTGGGTGAGTCCAGGTCGTTTGATAAAACGAAGGTAAACCTATTGAACTAAAACACATTAGATACGGTGACGCTCCCTAGTATTGTGCCCGTTTCAGTGCTGAATATACGTACAATTCTATTTTTATTACGCGCTATTAAGATGGCAGTATATGTATGTAACCAAATGGCATTGAGTCCACCCTGGCGTAGTGGAATAAAGGTTGGAGGTTCGATTCTCTTTCGAGGGATTATATACTCAGCTTCACGCTGTATCCCGTACATAGCAGGGTAGGTAGAAGGAAGTTGGGAACCTAATATTAAGACACTCCGTTCCGTTCCCCAGTTTGCATCCATTTCGTTCCCCTTTGAGTGGCGTAACTCAACGTCGCGCCTTGCTTTGTTACCAGAGCGAAAAAATTAAATCATTATTTAATATTTAATATGAAAATATTAAATTTTACATTTTCTCGAGTGGGGATCGAACCCAGAATCTGTCGCTTACAATCACTCTTATGCCCCTGCGCCACGAGAGGCCTCAATTCAATATATGGGGATTAACTTTTGATTTATTTTGATATGCGTGGTCGTTTAAAGCGCGATGTTGGGTTCTACGCTTAACAAGATCAACTAGATAAATTTATGGTACGTAAAGCGTGTCTATTTTTTTGTATACGTAATTAAAATATTAAATTTTTCTTTTCAAAGTTCATGTGAAGTAAATTGCAGTTCTACCACCTGCTAGTTTTAGTTAGTAGCTGAATTAATGAAAACGCAAAGATTAATTAAGATGTATTTGGTCCATAGACGATGGAGTTCTTCAACTTAAAAAACGTATCGCTTGGGGAGTATTGATTTACAGGAAAACTATAGCAAATTTCAGCTTTCTAAGTCTTCAGATTTTAGTTTCATACTATATATCGCATATAACATTATAGGCAGAATAAACCTAGCGTAAAGACAATCCGTTCCACGTTTTCCGACTAGGGGGATTTTTTGAAAGCAAACAATTCTGGTGACGTCTGACTTATTACCAGAGGGATGAAATAAAAATAATTTATTGCTAGGAGTGAAAATCGAATCACGATTGATGAAACGTAAATATTAAAGGTAATCATAATAGTTTTTATCTTATGCTTAAATTAAGTCAGACTAATGTGGTGCTCGATTTCGGATAGAAAGTTGAAATCGATATAATGTCTTAATAGTATATCTGCCCTTAATTTTAATCTATGCAGAAGGAACCTGGGAACCTAGAGTTAAGACACTCCGTTCCACTTCCGTTCCCCACTTTCCGCCGAATTTGAGGCATTGCGTGTTGAGTGGCGGAACTCAACGCCGCATTTTGCCTTATTACCAGAGCGAAGAAATGAAACATTAAATATTTAAAATGAAAATATTAAATGTTTCATTTCCTCGAGTGGGGACAGAACCCACAGAACGTATCGGTTACAGTCACACGTTAGTGCCGCTGCGTCACGACAGACCTCAAATTCGTTGTAATTATTAATTATTATGAGTTATTTAGGTAGCCACAACTTAATTCTCTATTTTAACAAAAAAAAAATGAAAATATAGTAGTAAATTAACCTAACGTGTTGGTTATGGCACTGTTGTCATTAAAATGTATAAAAAAAACCCAAATATATACTTAGATATGTCAACTAATTTACATTATTTGTAGTTTTATTACGAAATCTCAATGGTATTATAACCAGAACACGAAAAACCAAGTAAAATAATAATATATTATAGCAAATCTTTTCTATAGAATACATAACTAATCCATTAGAGTATTGAGCATTGAGGATATTCAGTAGGGATCTAGCGTCTTGGCCGCTAGAATCAGTCATTATTGTGGTGCTAATTGAGTTTAATCCACAGATTGAATGGTATTTATGCAATTTGCTCTTAAGTCTTAATACTTGGACTTAAGAGTTCGTGGAAAGTATTATTCATTATTTATATCTATTTTTAAGGATTTTCGTGTATTGGTAAAAATAATAAAATTTCATTAAAATTGATTTGAACATTCTATTATTTTTTTTTAATTGGACAAACTTTACTTTAGTTTTTATGTTTTTTAGCACATCGCTGTATTCACAAAGCAGAGAAGACAGAGGGGATCTAGAAACATAGTGATAAGACACTCTCTTTCCGTTAAGACTCTTCCGTTCCACCGAATTACGGAGGCATTGCGCGTTGAATAGTTTTACTTCTAACTTAGCTCAAACTAGTAGCCATAATGTAATCTTAAAAATAACTATTTTAATATACATTTAAAATTAAATAATGTATGTGGTTTTTTAAATGTTGTTATAGAAAAACTATAGTAAAGCAAAAAAAAATACAATATATAGAATAGAATTTAGTTTTTTTAGAAGCTTTGGGTCAGTATAAAAAAGTATTGGAAGCTTTTTTCTATTTCGTTTTGTGCGGTCCAATGCAGCGTGGCCGTAGAGCGCGGTCTATTACTATTTGTAATTCGTAAATTAGTTTTTTTATTGTAGCTTTAAGCTGCAACCTTGCATATGTATAATAAGGTGAATAAAGAAAACCTAATATTAACCTACTGTCCCTGACTTTCTTCATGGTAAGCGATATAGCATTGTGGAGGCGTTTTTTACACATACGATATTCAATTTATTTCGATCGATGCAAGCCGGGGCTTAGCAAAGCTAGCAGAGGACGGGGCTCACTACTTTTTAATGATTATTTTTAAATTGTTTTCGAAATTATTACCTATATGGATAAATCTTTTATTATTAATTTAATCTGACAATAAAAATATCTTTATCTAACACAATACGTACAGACGTACAACAGATACTTTAAGAAAAATCGTATTTAACTGTTAGTATTCGTAATATAATATGGTTATCCGATTCGTAAATATAATTAATTAACAATCTCTATATACATTGAAATGGATACTTTTCATAAGCGAAACTATACTCAAATTAAATAGTTTCAGTATTACCCCCAAGGCGGGTGCCTTGTAAATGATTACTAAGATAATGTTACTTTTGCTTTATTTTAACATAAATATGTTTTATTAAATTTGGTATATAAGCTAATTTATTTCACGTTATGTCCCGCATAAAATAGAATAGGCAGAGGAAACCTAGTGCTGAGTCACTCTCGTTCCTCACCGGCTTCAAAAAATTTAAGGTATTGCATTTAATGGCGGAACAAAACGTCGCCTTTTGTCTTCTTATCTTTTGAAAAATATGAAATATCTTACTGTTTTCTCAGAAAATATGTTCTTTCGATTGGCATCAAGTCCACAATCGTTGCGGTTATTTGTATAAAAAATATTTTATTAAATGTGAATTTTATGGAAGATTTACTATGTACATACTTAAGCCGCTTACAGATTGACTACAATAACTGTAGTTAGTGAAATTTTAATTTATAGCGTGAAGTTACATTGTTTATTTTAATGGTATTATTTTATTGAAAGTTTCAATTGCTTAGGTTTAATTATTAGCCTCAATTGGATCAATACACTCGAATAAATGTAAAATATCTGTTAGTTATTCTATTATATTGTTTCGTCTTCAGATTTGTATAGTGTGGATTTTAATATTTTTAAAATATGTTTCTGTTTTATTGAAAAACTGACTTAATTTTGTATGCTTTTAAGAGAAAAAATATCAATTTAAGTTAACGTCACTGACGTCCTAAATAGAAATAATTTAGTGCATCCAACTGAAGTCCTGCAGAAACAATGCACGTGTTACAAAATTGGCCTGTCTGTCTATGTGTATGTTAGTGAGTGTGTGTGCGTGAGTGTGTGTGTCTATCTTAGGCAACGTAAATCCTAAATAAATGAACCGATTTTAGTGCGGTTTTTTTTAAATCGAAAGCCTTGTTAATTGTGGTGGTGATGTTTTATAAAAAGTAGATTAGCAGCTTAAGAGCTGCAAGCTATTGGTCGAGATTTCTTATTTATAAATAGTTTTTTTATAAATTTACGTAAAATATTATTTTTTTATTATTAAATTACACTTTGTATACTCCTAAAATATGAAAAAATGATAAACAATAGAAACTTAGTATTAAGACACATCGTTCTAACTTTGTATTCAATTTTCAAAACATTTCGAGATGTTTGAAATTACGAAACTCGCGCTTCTCACATTATTTTATTAACGCAAATTTCCTTTGTTACAGGGACGTGCGTTTTAATCGCATATTCGATATAGCACCGGGGGTGTTCAGCCATCTTCATCGGTTACGCTCTTTGTTGCTGAACGACAATCAGCTGACTGAGTTGAGATCTGGCTCCTTCCACGGTCTACGCCGGCTAAAATATCTCTACCTATATAGAAATCGCATTAAACATATAGATTCTGATGTTTTCCATGGCATGGCACATCTGGAACAACTGTGAGTATTATATTTTATTGAATTTATTTTAATATAACTTTCGAAGTGATGCCTGTCGTGGCGCAGCGGCACTAGCGTGTGACTATAACAGACAGGTTCTGGTTTCGATCCCCAGTCAAGGAAATGAAATGTTTAATATTTTCAATTTAAATATTTAATGTTTCATTTCTTCGCTCTGGCAATAAGACAAAGCGTGGCGTTGAGTTCCGCCACTCAGTACGCAATGCCTCAAATTCGGCGGAAAGTGGGAAACAGAGTGTCCTAAGACTAGGTTCCCGTGTTCCCTCTGCCTACCCTGCCTTGTGCGGGATATATATATGTATATATATATATATATATATATATATATATATATATATATATATATATATATATATATATATATATATATATATATATATATATATATATATATATAATTTTTTTTTTTTTTTTGTGGTAAAAAAGTGCTATTATGTGTAATTTCCGTTTTTCGTGAACCTAATCTCTGAAATAACCTAAAAATATATATCACAATCGAGACATTGTATTTATAAAAAGTGGAATTTTAATAAATGTGATTGTTTATTCAATCACGAAAAAATATAAAAAATCTTTGTTTCTTACCCAATTTCGCAGATGTGTAAAATTTCCTATTTTCTAATATTAAATGAAATATTATTACGTTATTATCACGTAAAAAGTCAAAAGTATATCAATGCGTGACAAAACATGAACAGACTAAAAATAGAATTTTGCACTCAGTATTAGAAGTTCATAACTTCTAGTCAGTGTGAAATTTAATCAAATAAATATATTGAAAAATTTCAATATTCCATTTGGCATATTTTATTTCTATATATTAAAGTAAAACATGTCAAATACATATACTTTTTGACTTATTTAAAATATTATTAGTTTCACGAAACCGTACATTGGTAGGGTAGGCAGAAGGAATTTGGGAACCTGGTATTAAGATCCTACTCTCCACAAAATTTCAGTTGAGTGGCAGAACTCAACACCACGCTTTGCCTAGAGCAAAGTAATGAAAACATCAAATATAATATTTCAAAATATTAAATATTTCATTTCATCGAGCAAAGATCGAACCTACAACCTATTGCATTTACAGACACTTGTTTGTGCCGCTGCGCCTCGACAGATTTTATATAATGTGTTAGTAATTAATTTATTAGTTACTAAATATATCATTAAAACAAAATAAATATCTTAAGCAGGATGAAATTGTCTTGATTGGAGGTAAGTATCCGTTCACTTTACCTTGTCTATACAGCGTTGAAGTTCATACTTGTGTTTCGGCTACGGTAACAAAAGTTGCAAAGTTAGTTTGAATAGTTAGTTGAAATAACTATCTCATTACGCGACGAGTAAAGAAACGACTTCAAAGTTAGGTACTTTACATTATCTAGGACGTCTAACTAAAATATTATCTTACATTTCATCTTAATAAGATAGATAAAAGCTTATTTAATATAATTAATTAAATTCTTGGTCAATAAATAATAAAAGCTTTTGATGTACTGAAAATTAAGTTTTTTTTTATATAATAAATTATATTCACTGCAAAAATACTATTGACATAATTTACTAGGGCTTTGTATGAAATAAGCTTAAAAGCTTTCGCAACAATATTTAATACTTTTAATTTTTTATGAGACGTATTATGAGATCATAAGTGAAATTAATTTTAAACCTAAGTACTTGTTTTGTACAGTACAAGAAAACGGGTCTAGAATGCCTAACAACTTTTATAATGAATTTGTAGTTCTTCTATTTCTATCAATATATTAGATATAGACGATTCAGGTTATCGGCTTTAAGAAATGTTACAAAGATTTAATCAATATAATGAAACTTTTTTTTTTAAATTCACTTTTTATACAGGCGTACGCATAGAAGAGTGCCGAACGCTACAGTCTCCGCATGCCATCTGCATATTTTTATGGCCTTTTTTCCCGCCTCCTCTTTGTACGTAGCTTGTGGGCATTTTGGCTTCTAATGCGTATACGATCAGTATCATCAATATTGTGTTGCCTGCGTTAACTTTCAAATAATTCCGTTAAATAGTTTTAAAGAAGCAAAGACAAAACTTTGACTATTATCATGCTTTACTGAGATAATATACGGACTGAAGGAGATATTTGCACCGAATTTTTATATGTATTTAATTTCCGTAGTATAAGACGGAGTCGCAAAGTGCTCAATACTTTATACATATATACAAATATAATATAATATCATATTTACGATCTCGAGTTATCAACGTGATATTAAATAAAACAAATAAAACTTTTTTCATGCTCAAAATACAACACAATAGTTCAAAAAAGTATAGTACCTAGTAAAGTCCATATAATATTTTACGAATTTTGTTACGTTAAATCTACATGAAATATTTTACGAAAATGCTCCATAGTATAATCGGACATATTTCAATAACAATTAATTAACTGCAAATCATTCCATCCATTTTATATTCAATGATTAATTCAACAGGCTACGTTTCGCTTAGCAATAACTTTTTATATATGTTAAACGTAAATATTATCGTGTTAAAATGGAATTATAATATTATGTACATCACTTACATCCGCATTTTTCTATCTCTATATTTTTTTTGAGTTTCGTAACTGAATTTCATTAATATGTATGGGGGCACGGTGTATAGGTCTTTATTAAAAAACCGGTCAAGTGCGAATTGGACTCGTCCATCGAGGGTCAGGATTGTAGGTCAACGGCAAGTAAAACTTACAAAAGTAGACAAACTTAAGTTTGGGGACAAATGATTGCGTACATTTTAAGTGAAATGATCTGCAATACAAAATTTGTAATGTAATTAACTAGTAAATTTAAAAAACGTATAAAAAATTGAACGAAACAGGATTTGAACCCGCGCTTCTTTGGAACCGTCCAAGTTGGACGTTTTTTAAATTTAGAATTTTTCCTCCCTAAGTGTTGAATAACACTTTAAAAATAGTAAAAGTGATTTAACTATTTTTTCTTTGTCGCGAGACGTCGCGAAACCTCTAATAAAGATTATTAGGTATAATTAGGCCATTTAATACAGTCCTATGTTTATTTTAAGATGTAAACACAACAATTGCAGAACGTATTATCAAGAAATGATGTCATTGTGGTTGCTAAGTGTATGACATAGCGTACTGAATATGGAGGAAAATAAAGTATTTTTCTGGGAATAGATTGTGTATATATTTTGAAACTTAATTTGATTGTATCTTATTCGTAAAATTATTATGTAATGTACACTAAATAAATTTAGCTTCAAGCGGTATCCCGCACATGACATGGTGGCCTGAGGGAACTTGAGAACTTGGGTGTTAAGACACTTACTTTCCGCAGAATGTGAGACATTGCGAGTTGAGTGGCGGAACTCAACGCCGTGCTTTGCCTTGTTACCAGAGCAAAGAAATGATAACATTCAATATAGGAAGAGGGACTAAAATATTTAATAATTTCAATTGAATGAAAATATTATTTTTATTTTTTCTCTCACGTATAGTATAGAACCCACAAATAATTTGCTTCGGAAAGCTATTACGTGCACACATTTATCTTATTGTGGAAACGATCTCACCTAATGCAAAGTTTGCTTTTAGTACAAAGGGAAGCTGTACATAACACAAACAGTCTTTTGTTAACAATATTTCTACTCTCGTCGATCTATGAGACTTCATATGCGTTCATATAGTAGAAATGCAAATTGGTGACTTAAATACTTTAAAATGAAAATATATTTTGTATATTATACAAATTCTTCTGTTACTTATCTTCAATTTGTTTAGTTCTAAAATTAAAAAAAAAACATTCGAGAACATACTTTACTTTTCTTTACAATACAATAGAATATGTACCAAAAAATGATGCCAATTATATTGTTTTGTTGTAGGTATTTGCATGTCAATGAAATACATCAAATCGAACCCGAAACATTCTCCAACCTGCCCCGCCTTGAGCGATTGTAAGTTATTTATTTAAAATATGGTGATCCGAAGTTTAGTTTCAGTTTAGTTATATATATATATATATATATATATATATATATATATATATATATATATATATATATATAAATATATATATATATATATATATATATATATATATATATATATATATATATATATATATATATATATATATATATATATATATATATATATATATATATATATATATATATATATAACTGATCATTCTTTATTCAGATACTTACACAACAATAACTTGAAAACCATTCCACCTGGCTCCTTCCGCGGAATGCCGAAATTGCACAAGTTGCGCTTGGACAGCAATGCCCTGGTATGCGATTGTGCTATGCTCTGGTTTGTCCGTATGCTCGCTGAACACAAAGATATGAGTATCGCTGCAACTTGCTACGAGCCCGCAGGAGCCACTGGGGCATCTTTGGCTGCGATGAAGGAAAAAGACTTCCATTGCCGTAAGTTATTATTTTTGAAAATTAATATTAAAATACTTTATTATTATTACGTTATTGTTTTTGGTGCATATCGATTTTTTTTCAGAACGACCTGAAATCGAATCGGATCCCGAGGATGTAATAGTCAACTTTGGAGATGATGCCATGTTCAGATGTATAGCTAAAGGCGAACCGACACCCGAAATTGTATGGTTTAGAGATTCGGCAGTTTTACCACTTGATAGTTCTAGATATGAAGTTATGGATAATGGTACCCTAATGGTTCATAACGCAGATCAAAATGATATAGGTGTGTTTGAATGTTCAGCTAAGAACCCTGCTGGTGAAGTAAAATCAAAGCCAGCTAAAATGATGGTGCAAATCAAACCAGACAGCAACGGTAAGTATACAGAAGCAATTATAGTGGTAATAATATACAATTCATTTGTATAAAAATTGGAATTTCTTATTTTATTCTATTGCAGGTTACCCGGTTTTCACTATATTACCTCGTAAACAAGTGGTAAAAATAAATCAACGCCTTGCACGTTTCGACTGTGTTGCGAAAGGGAATCCAACGCCTCATATCTCATGGTATTATAATGGTGAAAGAATATTATTAACTGAAAGAATTTCAATGCGTCACAATGGTTCCATTGTAATTGAAAATATCCAACATGAAGATTCTGGACTGTATACCTGTCAAGCTGAAAACATTAACGGAAAAATAACTGCCTCTGTTACGCTTGAAGTTATGGGTAATAAAACCATCTAGACAAAATTAAATAAGGTTATATAATATTTTTTATTTTCTTGAACTATAACAATACATTCTTTGTTTTAGTTGCACCCGCATTTATTACAGTACCAAAGGATTTAACAGTCACAATTGGCGATACTGCTCAATTTCAATGTACAGCTAGAGGAGTGCCTAAACCAGTTATTTCGTGGTATCGGAACACTATGGTACTGCCGCCTACGGATAATATAATTTTAGGTGATGAACATCAAAATTTGACAATTCTTGAAGCCACTGAAGAAGATGGTGGCTTATACCACTGTCGCGCTGAAAATTCTGAGGGGCTTACAGAAATATCTGCTATTCTAAAAGTACAAGAATTCAAAATCACGCATCCCAAAATAACACTGAAACCTGAAAATACCGACGCTTTTAAGGAAACATCTGTGCAAATGCCATGCGAATATGAAAGTGACCCTCCGGCTACAGTTGAATGGAGAAAAGATGGAAACCGCATCATTGCCAACTACCGATTCACAATTACCGTGATCGGTAGTTTAATTATTAATAACGTAAGCTTATCTGATGCCGGAAGTTATGAATGTTCTGTCTACAATGAGTATGGACGTGATACTGCGTCGGTATTTCTAACTGTTAAAGATCATATTCTACCAGGTGATGAGTATGTGAATATTGCTTTAACAGAAGCAACGAGAGATGTTGATCAAGCCATTGCAAAGACTGTTGAAAACTTATTTAATGATAAGACGTCAGTAACAAGCATAGCAGAACTTTATAGGATGGCAAGATTTCCTAATGCGCCAGAAAGAGAGCTAGCACGTGCAGCTGAAATATATGAGCGAACTTTAGATAAAGTCAGAGAATTTACGCAATCTGGATCAAATATTACTGCTGTGCAACCTTATTATTATGATGGAATCTTATCCGGTGAGCATTTAGAAATTATAGCACGTTTATCCGGTTGTGTAGCTCACAGGGAAAACAAAGATTGCTCAGATATGTGTTTTCATAAGAAGTATCGAAGTATTGATGGAAGCTGTAATAATTACGCTCATCCAAATTGGGGTACCTCGCTTTCTAGTTTCCGTCGACTTCTTTATCCTATATACGAAAACGGATTTAGTCAACCAGTGGGCTGGAACAAAAATAGAAAATATAACGGGCATAGTTTACCGAGCGCAAGATTAATTTCTACTGAAATAATTAGTACTACTGATATATCTATGGACATTGAAATAACTCATATGACAATGCAATGGGGTCAGTGGTTAGATCATGACTTGGACCATGCTTTGCCATCTGTAAGCTCGCAGACTTGGGATGGAGTAGATTGCAAAAAAACTTGCGATTACGCAGCCCCATGCTTCCCCATAGATGTCCCAAAAAACGATCCAAGAATAACTAATCGTAGATGTATTGACTTCATAAGGACAAGTGCGGTTTGCGGCTCTGGAATGACATCAGCTCTTTTCGGAAAATTACAACCAAGAGAACAAATAAATCAACTAACATCATTCATTGACGCGTCTCAAGTTTATGGTTTTGAAAAAACAGTTGCTGAAGATCTCCGGGATTTAAGCAACGAAAATGGTACTCTTCGTGTAGGTGCTGAATTTCCTGGTAAAAAACCTTTATTACCAACAACTGGTTTAAATGCAATGGATTGTAGACGTAATTTAGAAGAAAGCACCCGCAACTGCTTCGTAGCCGGTGATATAAGAGCTAACGAACAAATCGGCTTAGCAGCAATGCATACTATTTGGATGCGAGAGCATAATCGTGTTGCATTGATTCTAAAAGCTGTAAATCCATTCTGGGATGGGGATAGGGTATATCAAGAAGCGAGGAAAATTGTTGGGGCTGAAATACAAGTCATAACATACAAAGACTGGTTGCCTCTTATTATAGGCCCCGAAGGATACGAACAATTGGGTGAATATAAACAATATAACCCAAATCTCAATCCATCTATCTCTAACGTTTTTGCTACAGCGGCCTTACGCTTCGGTCATTCTCTAATCAATCCATTATTACATCGCTATGATGAAAATTTTGAAACTATCCCTCAAGGACATTTATTATTGCGCAATGCCTTTTTCTCCCCTTGGAGATTGGTGGATGAAGGTGGAGTTGATCCATTGCTGCGAGGCATGTTCAGCACTCCTGCTAAACTAAAAACTCCGACACAAAATCTGAATACTGAGCTTACCGAGCAGTTGTTCCATACGGCACACGCTGTAGCACTTGATTTAGCAGCTATTAATATTCAACGAGGACGTGATCACGCTATTCCTCCTTATACACAGTGGCGTCAATTTTGCAATATGAGTGACGTCAATGAGTTTGACGATTTAGCCGGCGAAATATCCGATCAAACTGTCAGGGATAAGCTTAAAACTCTTTATGGATCAGTGTATAACATCGACGTTTGGGTAGGTGGAATATTGGAAGATCAAGTTGAAGGAGGAAAAGTTGGACCACTTTTCCGTTGCTTATTAATTGAACAATTCAAGCGTTTGCGTGATGGTGATCGTCTCTGGTATGAAAACCCTTCAACATTCCAACCTGAACAATTACGTCAGATTAAGCAAGCAAACTTAGCAAGAATATTGTGTGACAATGGAGACAATATCGACACAGTAAGTGAAAATGTGTTCTTACTTCCGGAAGTTCAAGATGGCTTAATTTCTTGTGAAGATGTCCCATCAGTTGATTTTCGCTTTTGGGCGGATTGTGAATCATGTGGAGATGGTTTAAATGAGAACGAATCGAATAGATTACGTCGGGATACTTCAGCCCAAATGGACCTTTACGCTCAATTCACTGAAAGTGACCATCGTCTGAACACATTAGAAGATTCTTTTTCTATACTTAAGAAAACTATTGAAGATTTGAACAAGAAAGTTAAATATCTCGAAGACACTTGCCAGAAGAACTAAATTTTAAACAATTTAGGCATATACCATTTAAGGATTGTACAATTATATTAAATTGACCCGGTAACCAGGAGTTAGTCCTTATATCTTATTCATATCCTTATTGATATATTAAAAAAATATTAAAAAAAAATAAAAAACCTTAATTAATAAAAACACAAAAAAAAGTTCTTGGTGTAAGTGGCAAAACAAAAAAAATATTAAAAAAAAATATATGTGTCTACAGTTATTAAATATATTTATTATACCATTATATTGAAAAAATCCAAAAAAAAAAGAAAAAAATCATGTTCTCAGTGTATTTATGTGTATAAACGTAGACTCTAGACTCCAACATAGCTTTAAGCCTTCTCTATGTGGTCCAACTAATTAAGAATTTATTTGAATTCCTTTTTATCAATTATGCTTTATATATAGATATATATATATATATATATATATATATATATATATATATATATATATATATATATATATATATATATATATATATATATATATATATATATATATATGTGGTTTTGCCCACTATTTCTATCATAGTAAAAGCTTTACTTTAAATATACTATTAGCTTTGCTTCTTTTATGTTCACTCTTATGTCCTAAACACTTCTACACTAAAGTGATTTCATACATTTAATAAAAAAAAAAATCTAGTTATAAATGTTAAATGTCCGTTGTGTAGGCCAAGAAAATTTACCCCCAGTTATAAACTTCAATTTTAGATGTCTATATGCAACATAATCTAGTCGTAATATAGGATTAAAGTTAAGAAATAACTTATTGACAGTATAATTCCATTTCACAAGCATTTCCGAGCTTAGCTATTAACATGATTCTACTTTGTGCCATTTTAATATTTTTTAAGTTATGTGTCTCATGATTAGCTGTCTTCAGTATTAAAATAATTTAACGTAAAAATAATGCGAAAATAATTTAATTTAAATAATGCGAGCTTTTACGCAACAGCTTTTTCGTAAGTAGATCGATTTGTATGTGTTCATGTAGGAAGGTCAAGATCCGTCCCAAATTTAATGTATCGGGGTCCGTGACACGAATTTTGAATGTAATAATATGGTCTGAGTATATTGAGGGTGGATAGAAGTGGTATAATGCGAACGCGATTATAAATTGCATTTTAATATTTCCTATTTTACTTACATATAATATGTATATTATATACTTAGATAAACTGTGGTAATTGTTGCGCTTTTTAGCAATGAATTCTTAAGTGGGTTTAGTTTGTCAGTCGTGACCTAAAACATTGATAAAATCGTTAATCTCTCTCAATATAATCTCGATGTTGTTGGGCTTTACGAACCAGCTGTATGAAAGCCGTAAACGTAAAAATATTGACAATTTCGACCATTGTGCATCGCACGCTAACAAATACCCTACGCTTGAATTAAAAACGAACAGATGTTTTGACATCTCATATGCAATGCACTTTCATACGGCCAGTTCGTTATAAGCCTTTGGTGTCTATGTTATCTAATTCTAGTATGTATGTATATGTAAACCTATTTTATTCATATGCTCGTAATATATAAGTAAATTTAAATTCAATAGAATAATCAGATAATGAAGTAACGTCCCTGTTATACAACACTTAAAATTTATTGAAGTTGTTTTTCTCCAATCTTATGTTATTTTTCTATAATCTTATATAATTTCAGACTTTGTGCTTAAATATATTTGTCATTGAATTTTTTAGTATACTTCAATGTTTTTAAAATGTTAATATTATGTTGTCTTGACAACAAAATCTTATTTAAGTATATTTTATTTATTTCTGTACTTACTACATTTTTAAATTAATTTATCACTATATTTTTTTATTTTAGTAAAATCAGTGTTATTAGGAGATGCGAACGTTCGACGATTTAAGCTATTTAGACAGTATTGTACTAGGCCATTTTTCGAATTATCGAAACAGTAGAAACGACAAATAGTTTCAAATGCTAACGAGGGGGTCCGATTTAGTGAGCGTGCCAACATCTGTCAGCTGTTTTAATAATTCGGACGTCGGTACTGTAAGCACTGGTCAAGTCACATGTGACGTCAAAGTCACATGATTTTTACCGTATCTGTGATACGCTATGACCGCAGTTTCGATAATTCGGAAAACGGCCCTACTTAGTCAATATTGTATTTTAATACAAGACAGTCCGGTATTTTCAAAACGAAATAAACATTTATCTCTCAGGTTTACCAAAAATTTCATTCGCGTATACAACAACAGCAGAGTCAAGCTCACTGAACTTGCAATCTGTAAGTATTTTTAATACCTCAACAGAAACAGTAGTTAACGTGTTGAACGGACAAGTTATATTAGTTCTCTGTAGCAACGATCAATCAAATTACTTATTTCAACATTCAGCTTTGGGAAACTATTGTATATTTTTAATAAAACACCCAAATTTTGTTATTCAATTTCAAATCTATAGTTCCACTACTACACAAGTGTCGAATGTTCGCAAATTCTTGTTAACTTTATACATACAATAAGCATTTCCATTTTGAAATTCATCTTTATAAATGTATTAATCTATGTGTCGTTTAAATATCGATGTAATTAAAGCATAAGTCTAGTAGTAAGGAATGTTTATTTGCGCTTTTTTAGCATCGGCTTTTAGAACTGACCAGCAAATGATTGTAAAATTTCTTTCTCATATAACAATATTTTTCCCAGTGCTAGAAAAAAATATATAATTAGTGTAATAATTTCACGCAGTGGATTTACCAGTAGAGTATTTTAATGAGCAAGTATGTGGTACATTGTAGTGTGCGCTACATATGTAAATACTATGGTCAAGATTAAAGTTGACGAAGACAAGCTCCTCAGTAGCATTTTGATTACACAAGTTTTTGAATTAACATAAATATATTTAGACATTTTCTAATAAATTTGACACTTCCTATTTTAATTTAATCCACATTTTTATTTCATTTAATAGGACACTGGCTTTAATGTAACAGGTATAAGTAAAATATTTATAGAAGAAAAGCTTTCCAATTATGAAGCTATAAATTATTTATTTTCATCAGTTCATTGCAAACTGTTTTGGATGGAGAGGATTAGACTGACAATTACGTATAGGTAGGGCTAGCTAATTATGCTAAGTAATGACAATATTGTAGTGCCTGTTCCTTAATAGTTCAACAATTGGCCGAAGAAAATAAATAATTCATAACTGATATGAGACATAATTTCAGAAACATCCGTTCAATAAATCATAACTAACAATGCTTATATGCATTCGAAATCACTTCAATTCTTTGAAAGGTGTAGCTATTTGTAATTCTTATGGAATTCTACATTGTTTATGGTCAGTTCTAAACTTGACGCCATTTTTGTTACATTTAACAGGTTTTAAAATCTATTTTGTTTATTAGATCGGCAATCGATTATTCGATCGATATTTTCATTTATTTCCTTTATTAAAGATAAAATATACCTGATTATAAATTGTTTATTAATTTGTATTTATTATTTGTATTGCACTTACAATGTTTTATGAGTCGTAGTTAGTCATGTAAGTTTTGTCAAATTGGACCACTTTGACTATCTACGACCAAGTCTTCAATAACAGTAAAATTCTCAGTCATTTATCATGGTAACTTTTTAATATTCATTTATTAAATATTTAGTAATTATTAATAACTTCTACTACTAATTGGACAAGAACACGACCAACTTTACTAAGACAGAACCCATAATATGGTAAAAATATAACAATATGCTTAGTTTACCACATGGCATTACGAGAACCAACGGTCAAAAACAGCTGTGTTAATCTTAATTTCTATTTATTTATTTGATAAGATATTTTATCTTAAAATGCATACTAGCATCACATTGTTATTTAGTTAGTTTGTTCTTATCATTAAAGAAGTTCTCACACGAAGTTACTATTATAAACTGACAATTTTTCAAAGCAAAGGAACCACACTATTATATAATTGCGACTGAATTTTCTAAGGCGCTACTAAAGCGTAAACTGAATGGGTTATATATTGTGTATTGAAGCAACATATCTGTACTTATTTTAAAATTCTTTACTAGATCAATTTACACAAAACGTTAAAATCAGACAATCGATTTAATTATTAAAAATGTGTTTACATAATGTGAGTCTGACTTAACAACTAGCTATTTTGAATGTACCGCGCAATAAAGTGTTGTCAAATATATGGAACAAAAAATAGTGGGAATGTATAAAATTATTAATGTTAATACATTTCTTTTAACATGAATTTTATTTGTAAATAGCGCAGAGAAATGAGTCATTCATCTCATTCACACTTTATTCCACACATGGGAGGGAACTTGGGAACCTAGTATTCACTACGTTCCGTTCCTCAATTGCCGCCGAATTTCGAGGCATCGCGTGTTAAGTGGCGATGGTCAACTTAAACGTAATAATTAAATTAAATTTATTTCAACAGTAAACCATTACTGCTGTCTTGGTTATATTAAATATTAGACATAATTTAGTTAAATACTTTTATTATATTGAAAATATTAATTGTACGATTAACTTATACTTACATCCTATAAAAGAAGTTACTACAGTCTCATGTGTGGTTCCTTTCTTCTTATTTATCTTTCGTTTAATTATGCTTATAAAAATAAATGGAAAAAGAAAATTGGTTGTTTCATTTTTATACCTAACATTAAACATGTGCATTTTTAAACCTATCATTATATAATTCTATATTAGAAGACAAAATACTAAATATCAAAAAGGATAAAATGAGACAAAAATATTTAAATTAATATAATTTATTATTCCTAATCGCTAAATGGTAACAGATTAGCTATGTTCATAGATTGATATAATCTCACTGTAAATTATTACAAATTAAATTCCAATATACTTTGTATGTTTTCCAGTTGCTAAAACTTTATTGTTGTCTTTGTTTCTTACTTCTACTTCTAGGAATGCTATTTTCTTACCAAGTTTCTTGGTAAAAGCCTCTATTTCAACATTGTCACCTGGTTTTGCTGCATTCATGTAACTGAACAGAGATATAACATTAATGTTTAAATTATATAATATAAATTTTCATACTTTATGGTATATTATGCAAATGCAAAAAAACTAAGAAATAAATAATCAGATTATTCAATAGACAATGAATGTTAAATTCATTTTTGTCATACACTTCTATTGTGATGTAGAAATAACAAAGGAATATATTTTTATTATAAATATATGCTTGTTTATAAATTTCTTACAAAGATCAACACTATTTTGCCTAATAGCTATACTATCTATTACATAGTATGGTGTTGACCTTTGTTACTGTTGAGTAGTACAATTTAAAAAGGATTCTTGAGGTTGTCAGGATGCAAATGCGATTGGACTTTACACAAGTTTCCCTTATTATATATAATTTATACTGTGTTAGAAATATGGTGCACAATCTTACTATAAGTGCAACCGTTGTTTGATCATCATTTGGAAAATGAATAATTTTGATTTTCTCACTGTAACAAAATTAAAACAAGAGGCATTTGTGTTCTGCCACTCAAAATGCAATATCTCAAAATGTAGGCAGAAAGTAAGAAACAGAAAGTTTTGTTTTAAGAATAAAGTTTAGTTTTAAGAATAAAATTATGCCTTTACCTGACACTTAGATCAATAGATACTCCTCTTGTATCGATACTCTCATTAGAGGCAAGAGCACAGGTAGATATAGCATCTACTAAGTGCGCAATAAAACCTCCATGTAAAGTGCCTCTCTGATTCAGATGCTCTTCACCCACTTGGAACTCTGTTATCATCTTTCCATTGCCTACATATAAGACTTTAACCTGTATCAAATTTTATAATTAATTGAATATAATAAATAATTAATAAATATTGAGCATATTATTGCATAGTATTATTATTATTACGTTTATATGTGTTATAAAAAAAAACTAAATGATTTTTTTCATATAAGATTATGTAATGAGCAAATAAAAACTAAGATTGAGACACTCATTTCTAACTCAAACCTTATAGTTATAAACAAATTTACCTTTCGTAGATTATGATCGAAACATTTTGTTGAAGCAACAGTTTTTGTGAACAATTCCGCAATTTTTGCTGCCTTTGAAGTCATTTTTTCGTATTAACATTAAAAGTTATACATAATATCGTGATCGAAATTAATATGAAATACTGTATGTTTACATTAAAAGGATGACATTTGTTTGACGTTTGTTATTTGTCAAATGACAGTGATAGTCACAATATAAATAAATCCAAATAGTCAAAGAACCATACCATAAATAAATTCAATTAATTAAACGATGAAATTTGTGTTTTCATAATTATTGCTTTCCATGAAATTTTAGTTATATACACTATAGTATACATTTTTTAAATTGCTAAAATTGCGATTTTCCTTGATAAATCGACTATATGGAAATTTTAGCAAATGCTGATATTCTTCATTTTGCTATTGCTATTTTGTAGGCGTTCAAATATATTGTTATAATATACAACCTTTTTTATAAGCCTTTTATTTAGCTGCACCTGTTTATACTGAAATAGATTTGCGTTTCACTGAGCCTGATGTTAGATAAGTGATAATTCGGTGTATGGTGATACACACTTGCTTGTTGACTTTTTAGTTTGCAAATTTATAATAATAGTCATTAATATTATTTCTGTACTATTCTAATTTCAGTCACATTTTGATTTTATATAAACATAGAATATGGTAACAACTAGTGTCCCGCCGGCGGCTTTGGTCGCTTGAATCAAACTAGTTTATTTACTAATTTTAAATACTTTCTATTTCAAATAAAAATATAACTTTTAATTTAATACCTATACATTGAAAACTAAAATTAGCTAAATGATTAAAATAATTTCCAGCAATTTTGTCAAATTATATATTTTAAATCGACGTAACCTTTTTATTTATTAACCGATTAAACCAGGTTTAAATTCTGTTTTCACTAATAGTGAAAACAGAATTTAAAGCTGGTTATCCGTATTTAAAATTAGCGCGTACAAAGCCCATACAAATAGATCAACAAACAAAAAGACAAAAAGAAATTAAAAATTACGATTTTGAACTATTACAATAATAAACGTTCTATATAATTCTCTTCCATCTACAGACCGTGATCAATTACAAATGTATTATAAATATAAATCTCTTATTAAAGAGTATCTATTTAATTTAGTCCAATAGTTTATTTAATTTACATCTGTGTATGTAAATATATGGGTATGTGTGTATGTATGTATGTATGTGTATATATGTATGTATGTGTATATGTGTATGTGTATGTGTGTATATTCTATTGACATTAAAATATTTTTTGTAAAGTTGTTATATACTATTATTATTTTCATTTTATTATTTATTATATTGTGTTTATTTATTATTTTTAAATAAAATTTGCACTGTTACGCTATTCCTCTATTCACTAGTCTTTTTTTTTTATTCTTCTTAAGGTTGCCTGTTAGAGATTGCTTGAAGCAATAAGGCCGCCTTTGCATGCCCATTTTTCTTGTTTTTTCTTTTCTTTTTTATTGATTGTTATTCGTGTGCAATAAAGACAAATAAATAAAAATAAAATAAAATAAATAGTAACTTTATCATTCATACATTTAGTATTCCTTTTATAAGTGTAAAGTATCTACAGCGAAAGTCATAAATAATACTATAATAATAGTTATGAATAATACGAAAAGTAAATAAATATTACGAAAAGTATATAAAAAAATTAAATCTTTTAGGTACATATATTATGGCTACCGTAGTAGAAATTGTCCTCCGCAGGTTACCAAGTAGGCTGCTCCCATTATTGCGCTCGCATAACCGGTCAAAACAGGAAGCTTATGTAAGTATTTTTTAAAGCCACCGACACAAAAGTTGCTCGAATTTTATCAAGTGTATTTAATCGCGAGTCAATTGAATCGTGATAGCATATTGTAATAAAACTCTCAAATCTTGTTACTTTCACTCTTTGTTTTTTTTGTATGTTAAAATTATAGTCCGTGTTAATTGGTAGGTTTTTTGGCTTCACGCTGTAACCTGCATGGCAGTTTAGGCAGAGGGAACCTGGGGACCTACTCTGTTCCTTTTCGCATTTTCCGCCGAATTTGAAGCATTGTGTGTTGAGTGGCGGAAGTCAACGCCGCGTTATGCCCTGTTACCATAGCGAAGAAGAGATAATTAAATAGTTATTTTAAAATATTAAATACTTAATTTGATTGAACCCACAACCTGTCGCGTTTACATTCACCCGCTTGTGCCCAAAATTATGATTAATTAATATTATTATATTTAGAATAATTTGTTTTATTATTTCCTGGCTAGTGAGACTGAGTAAATATTCTAGTATACGCAACAGACAATACAAATAAAGGAGGAAAATGAAGAGGTCAATCTCTTTCTAAGCTATATACTTCGCATTTTGCTCTAAATACGTGAAAAAAATCGTATGATGAGGTTTTAAAATACTTACTTATCGTAATTTACGTATGTTATGGTATAAGTTATCCAAAGGTATGCAGATGCTTAAGTGAAAGCCTTTTCTTTTATATTTACAAACAAGTAAATTGTATTTTCATGACTGCAAAATACTTAAATATGTATTGAAATCACCTTAAAACTTAATTTATTGTTATAACATATTTTAAGGACATATAAAAGAACAGATTTGGGCATATCTCAAGCAATTTTCCTGGCTCCCTTCGATTGACTTGGCTTGAGTTTTTAAATTAATTTTCATGCTTAATTTTTATTTACTAATATTTTTAAATTGGCCTATATTTTTCTGGCATCTACTGGAAGAATAATTTTATATTGAAATTATTGTATTTAAAAGGAAACAATATAGCGTTAATTATCTTAATAAGACATAATGTGTATGAATTGGGCCGGAGTGTTTTAGTCTTTAACACAAATTCTCACTGATTCATGTATAAAACAATATTGATAGTTGTCTAGTTAACTATGTAAAAAATCTGGAAGAAATTGACGGGCTTCTAAAGTTAAATGAATTAAGTTACGGACGGACTTCTAAACTTAAAAATACTTTATAATTAGACCTACTTAGTATTTTAGCAAAACGAAAAAAAATGTAAAGCCTAACTATAAAAAGAAATTAATATATTTACATATATTTACACATATATAAATTTTGGATATTTATAATTCTGAACTATTGGTACAATATTAAATTCACCATAGTTTGAGCCACATTTTAGTCAAGTCGGAGTGCAAGCGGAAGTTCAATAAGTTAATTACGCGTACCGGATATCGAGTTAGCTGTTAAACGATAGATCAATTTTACTGTGACGCAGAATTAGATAGTAGGAAGGCTTAACTAACGTACGTACCAAGTAGAAACTTTGTACGCGAGAGTCGATTCATGAGAATGACATTTACACTCAGTTAAATTTCCACGGTTTTAATTGTTCTATCGTTATTCAATTCTGAGTTGGTTTGAAATATACTTAAGTTTTACATAAATTTCTTATATGCTTAATCAAAAGTTGTCATATTTCGTTCATGGCAGGTTAGGCAGAGGGAACTTGGGAACCTAGTGTTAACACACTCCGCTCCGTTCCTCACTTTCTGCCGAATTTGAGGCATTGCGTGTTGAGTAGCGGAACTCAACGATGCCTTTTGCCTAGTTATCAGAGCGAAGAAGAAAAAAATTATTAATTATTTCATCAAGTAGGAACTGAACCCATAAACTGCCGCGTTTACACGCATGTGCTCCTTCGCCACGACAAGCCTCAAAAATATTAGAAATAAAGATGTACAAGAAAATTTATAATTAACGTAACGTCCATGAGTCATGAAATAAGTGAAGTAATATTTTTCTTGTATATAAATAAGTGACACATTTTACATACATTTATTAATACTCTAAAATATTAATATTAAAAATAATAATGTTTTTTAA
The DNA here is from genome assembly GCA_018249855.1 of Eueides tales michaeli. Taxonomy (NCBI): domain Eukaryota; kingdom Metazoa; phylum Arthropoda; class Insecta; order Lepidoptera; family Nymphalidae; genus Eueides; species Eueides tales. Next base: position 33,685 of record DWMZ01000100.1, read on the forward strand.
ACATACGTAATATATAAAAAAACACTACTAAATATATTTTCGTATAATTAGATAGTAAGTACACTTATTTCAAAGATCTTTCGAAAATACTAAATCCAGTAAGGGAGCTTTTACTGGAACAAACTCAATTTTTTAGGCTTTCGAAGCCCTTATAGAGTCCTGTACGATAAACTGGTATCTAAAATTATCAGATACTATTTTAGGCGAAAATAAAATACTTCAATTTTCCTAATGTCAAAGTAGTTTTTACTTATTGTTTTATTTATTTATCGATTAAATAAAAAAAATAAAACCCTGGACAAAAATGTTAAGAGGCTACACTTGACAGTTCGGTCAAGAACCGGATGCCGAAAGCAGTATTATCGGAAATGGGACGTAGCGCGAGAAGGTCCCTCATTCTGGAGTCTTACACCGCAATAGCTACAATATATTTTTAGCAATAATTTAAATATTATTAAAAATTCTATTTGTTGATTCCGTTAAAAGTCGTCATACAACTTTTATAAAATATTTTGTAAGCAAGCCATTTATTTGTAAGCAATTGTTTTAGTCATTTTAGATTACGCCTACAGGATTTCCACTTCTCTGCCTATTGTTATATCCTGATGCACTGGAAATAGTCTAGACTTATGATGAAAATAGTCATTATCAGAAGGAAGGAAGGAAATATCTTGTAAAATTTTTATATACACATATATATAATGAATAATTATAATATATTAATAAGTCACAAGTAGCTATATTTCTATTAGCTTTATATATATTATTTTGTTATAAAAATAAACGATAAGACAAAATAAGCTCTTTACTTTTTACCAATTTAAGTGGTTAAAGGTAAAGAAATTAACATCGTGATGCTTTATGAGATGATGATCGTGTTGCTTTATGAGAGTAACAAAAGGAAAGAAAACTATATAAATTTTAGGTCTGTCGTGACACAGAGCCAGAAGCGTAAGACTAATACGCGGCAGGTTATGTGTTCGATCCTGACTCGAGGAAATGAAATATTTAACATTTTTAATAATAATAATTTCTAAATTAGAGCTAAACGAAAAAGCAAAGCAAAGAAAAAATAATTAAAGCATAACCCACTGTGCCACAACGACAGATAAACATTTTTCATAACTAATAGAAAACTTTTACAAAATACGACGACAAACGTGTAATGGCACATTTTGTCACTAAATTAATTTGTTGAAGCGGACGTAACTTTCCCGGCCATTATATTGTTCGCAACGCGAGGTTATAATTAACAGGTATTAATATATTCAGTTATACTGCCAGTTTTCGTTGAATAATTTGCTAGTTACTAATGGCTTCCAACATTTTAACTACACCCGTATTTAATATTTGCTCACTATGGGTTATTTAGTATTTTATACTATCCTTTTTCTTAAAATTATCAGCTATTATCAGCTAAGAAAAAAATCATTAAGAGCGTAATATTGAATATATCGAAAAAAAAAACGCTAAAAAATTGTTAAAAAATACTGATGTTCGGACTGACTTAAAATATAACGAATTTAAAATAGGAAATAAATATAGAATAAATAGTAGTGACCGACCGAGACTGTTTTTTCAGCCGAAACCGAAAACGAAACCGAACTTTCGGCCTCGCTCTTAGTTTCGGCCGAAACCGAAACCGAAACTTACTTAAACATATTTAAAATTTCCATTGCACACTGAAATTTTGTGTATTTCAATGTTTTTCCGCATGCTTTCTTCTTCTTCTATTGTAGAAACTGTGTTTTCAAATGTCAACCGAGGTCTCCCCCTCCCTCCCTTACCACTCACTTTTTCTTCATAATTTTTTTACCATTCTTTCATCACTTATTCGCTCGAATCACGCGGCCCACCATATTTGATCGTCTCGTCAGTAACTCCATATGCTCCCGCTGCTACATTTCAGACTTCGTATTGCAGTCTCAACTTCTTTTATACAGATTTCGCTATCAGCAAGCAAGTTGTCAAGTTTCAGCATTTCGCTGATATCTGTACATCTATTTGTAAAATTCCGCTCATCGCTGCAAAATCTGTGGTTGTTCTGTTAAAAGACCACCGCCCTTCGAAAGGACCCCTTTCATTCTAATGATTAGTGAGCAACTCCGGGAATCACTCATTTTTCCACCAAAAGTACTGACTTTTGGTCGGTGTTTCTGAAGCTTATACTCTTTCTTTATCTCCCATATATTTTTATTCTTTATAATCCTGCCATCTCTCTCTCTGCTCTCTTCTTTTTTTTACAGTATTTTCCATTTAATCGTTCTACCATTCGTCGGCATTCGCTCCCATATGTACATGTGAATTTGTTGGCGGTTAAACATCATGTTTGCCACAAAAAAAATATTTTTTCTTGCAAATATCCAACATAAACATTCCAGCCTCATTGTTTCTCTTATATACTTGTCTAGCACTCCTTTGAACCATCCTTTCAAATCACCACATATTATTAGTTTTTCATGTCCTCTTACACTACCTAGGAGGTCCCTGACACTCTCCCAAAACTGCTCGAGTTCACATAATGGAAGTGAGGATACCGGCGCATACGCCGCTAACAAGATAACTCTTAATGTGCCTTGATCTTGAAGCGCACCCAAAGTCACTACGATTTGATCGCTTTGTACTCTATGATTACATTAACAAATCAAGAGGACAATAAAATGCCTACATTTGACTCCCTCGCTCGCTCTCTGATACGCTAGACCAGAAAGCGACCTGGCAAATCGGTCATGTCTTGCTATCCGACTTGCCTAAAACATCATACATATATTAAACCTAATGAAAATATTAGTAAACTTCCAAAGAATCTCTAATGGAATTTACAGTATAGTAGTAGTATAGTGTATATTACATTGAAACATATATCAATCAACATTGAAACCTCAGTAGATACTTAACGAAGGGAAGCCTAAATGTGAAAAATGCATATTCCAAGTAGAAAGTAATTTAGTGTAATGAGCAATGGAAGATCGCTAGCTAGCATAAAACATTTTGGTGTAATTAACAATGCGAAATTATTTAAATTGTATGCCCGCTCATTCTCGTCAGTGAAATTAAAACTTGTATAATTTTATGTTCGTACAGCATTAATCGTACATACTTTAAAGGCTTAATAAATGCGTTTTATTAATCATTATGAGATTAATATATTTGATTAAAAATATTATAATATGTTAGTTTAAAATATACTAATTCATGTGCAGACGTTGCAAGTTAGAGATATTCAGGGCAAATAAATTACTTGCGAGCCAAATTGGTTTGTCTTGTGACATTCAGGAATTACTACTGTCTAGTAATATCTAATAGCTGTTACTAAGATAAAAAAAATATGTATACAAAATCACTATCATGATTTTGTTGACGGAACTGACTCAGGAAAACATGCATGGAAGGAACGGTTTACGAGGCTTATGGGGACATTTACATACAACACAAATAATAGAAATTCTTGTACAATTCAGATATGAGTATTTTGATGAAAAGGCTTGTTAAGTGAAAAAAAATAATTAGTATTTAAGTAACAAAAACTTCATATTATATAATATTATAATATAGTAGGTATATGATAAATTAAAAGCATGCGGCATATGAAATAATAAAAAAATCTATGATAAAAATTACATTATTCAAAAAATTGACACTTATATAAAGTCTTATCATTTTCTGCATAATTATATAGCTTAATAAATGCTATACCCATTGTGGATAATTCTGGCACCTCATTCTTATGGGACAGATTGTATAAGTAAACTACTTTTGTTATCAAATATGGTAAAGTCTTAATTATATCCCAGGATAAAGTGCAGTTTATATTCTCTCAGTCAGCCTTTACAAAATGCGGAAAATACAAGAAAATAAAAAAGATTTTTTACTTACAATTTCCTATTTCACAGAATGCCTGTTCACAAAATGCTTACAAGTTGCACCTACATATGTTGATATACACAGCAAGGTCAATCCAATTGTACAGGCCTAGTCATTTTAGAATGCCTACAGCGACGGTAGCTTTAACTAAAATTCAAAGCACCTGCCATGTTCTCTAACATCTACGAAAATGAACACGAACTTTGTGAGCTTGCTAGTATTTAACGCTTTCGTAGTTCCATTGTGTGCAGTGAGACTGATTTGATGTTTGTATGTTACGAATAAATTAAAAGAGCATTTTTATAACATGACGCTTTTTTTCTTATCGGGGTAGTCAGAGGAAAGGGGACTGAGGAGAATATTAAGAGTGTAAAATGAAGCCTATCTATCGAGACATTTTATCTTTTGGACTTGTTAAATTTGCGATAGAAATAATACAATAATAGTGCGGCTGTTTTACAGTCAGATGTTGTATTGTTGCGTGACAAATAAACTGACTTAAATAATAGACCAAATTAAATAATATTAAGTTGGTTAATCTTTTTTTTGTATATTGTTTTAATATATCTCTTTAGATTGCGGCCATTGTTTATGATTCCTCGTTGAAAGGAATTACATCCTTTTACTCTTTACTCGTAGGTACATATATATATATATATATATATATATATATATATATATATATATATATATATATATATAAATATATATATATATATATATATATATATATATATATATATATATATATATATATATAAATATATATA
>DWMZ01000101.1:0-37983 GCA_018249855.1 Eueides tales michaeli
ATGTATATGTATATGTATATGTATATGTATATGTATATGTATATGTATATGTATATGTATATGTATATGTATATGTATATATATATATATATATATATATATATATATATATATATATATATATATACATACATATTTATTAGGCGAAAAGTGATACAAAGGATGCTGTCCAACAACCTATAATACGTATTTATTTCAATACCCATTGTGGCACAAACGTGTGATTGTAAACACGACACATTGTTGGCTCGATCCCCCGATAAAATGAAATATTTAAAAATTTTTTTTAATCGTTCTGGTAACAAGGCAAAGCGCAACGTTGGAAAGTTGGAAATTGAACTATACAATGGGTATCTTTTGCCATCCTGCCGTGTGCGGGATACAGCGTGAAGCTGAATTGGCTTATTTATTTATAAAACTGAACGCTAAGCACGATGTCGCTCGCCACATTGCCTATTACCACCGGAGATGTTTAGATGGTAGTGAGAAACAGACGTATCTTGGTATCTTAATGAGAAAGAAGAGAAAGTCTTAAGACTAGGTTCCCTAGTTATTTCTGCCTACTTCAGAAAAAACAACAATGGGAACCATATAAGTATATTTGAACCAGTAGGTAGTGAGATGAGCGCGTTTAGTTTTTACAATATTAGTAAGTGAATTAAGTAACAAAAAAAGTAAACTATAGTAAAATGTCTTCATTACACAGCAGCTCGTATTGACTATTCATCGTTAAATTCGACTATTGTACATTATTTTAAATCACAGTTTGTTCAATAAATAATAAATAATAAAAGAAACAATAATAAATAAAGAAATAAACAAAAGTAAATTAATTTTATTAATAAATAAATAAACAAACTAAGAAACAAATAAATAAATTAATAAGTAAATAAATAAATAAATAAATAAATAAATAAGTAAAAAAATAAATAAAGAAATAAATAAATAAATACTAACTAATATTAATAATCTACGAGGTTGACGACTGGGGAGATGGAAGCGTAAAAGCTATACTGAGACCGCATTGCATACTCCGTCTAAGATAACGCATGAATAATCTTATAAATCGCTAGTGATACAAATTATCACTCTATAATTTTAGAAATAATGCAGGAGAAAAAGAATGCAGGTTTGATGCTCATTCAGATAAAAAATATCAGTATTAGCTTCACACATGGCAGGGTAGGCAGAGGGAACTAGGGAACCTAATGTAAGGACGCTCCGTTCCGTTCCCTACTTTCCGCCGTATTCCGCCAATTTTTAAAACATTGCTTGCTGTTTGACGGAACTAAACGCCGTCGCCTCGTTACCAGGGCGACATTAGAATATTAAATATTTCATTTCCTCGAGTGGGAATCAAACCCATAACCTGTAGTACCCTAACAATATTACACACCAATAATATAACAATATTATATATAATAAAATTTCATTAATACCGTATTAATCACCAACACGATATCGGACTTAATGAAATACGTACAAATTTGACCGGAAATAATCAAGTGTTTTAAAGAAGCAATCATTATATGCGCAAATTAATTAAATATATTATTTTCACGATTTAAAATACACCTTCCTTAAATGATGCACTCACTTACTTGAGCCCTCAAAACTGATCAATCTAAATAAAAAATCACAAATAAAATTTAAATACAAGCAGCAGCAAAAAAAAACCAATTTCACTTAAAGGAACTAAAACAACATAATTAAGAGTGGGCTCGTCATTTCCTTCGCAAAGTTGCCGATAACTGTTAACTGCCATCATCAGGTTTTACACCGATATGCAAATGAGTCGTACAATAGAGGATGCGAGCGGAAATCAAACGTTGATTGTTCCACGCGACCTTTGTTAACGATTTCTGCTATAAATATCACGAAAAACGAACATTTTATTTGAAATGGCACAAACAAAGCGTTTAACTCACATTTCCAAATATCTATATTGCAACGCTATAGTAGGAAATCTATGTATGGAAATTTTCCAAAAAAAAAAAAAACACTCCTGTAAACAACAGTAGGAAATAATATGAAAAAACCTTTGAACGCTCGTTGTCTGTGAAAAATATTGCAAAAGGACAAACAGATTTGTACGAAGCTGCAAAAAGTTTTGTTGCTGAACATTCTGTTTATTGTCATACACGATTACGAGTTGCAAAATTAATTAATTAAAATTAAGACTTGCCCCGCCAGAGACACGGGCAACTGTAATAGCGACATATTGTGGATTCGATTTTCCACTTGAAGACATTATTAAATATTTCATACTTTAATTTCTTAACGCCTCAAAAATTCGGTAGAAAGTTGGAAAGTATCTTATGGTAATAAGGAGCGGGGAGTCTTGTTTGTCCCCATGCGTCACCCGACCCTTCCATATGCAGAATAAAGTGGAGAGATCAAAAATATTATAATTAATTTAAGCAAATTTTATAAAAAGTTTAATCGTAAATTATAATTTGACACACATTAGTAAGTAAATAAGTGAACATTGGACTTTAATTCTCACACCCATGGTTATGCTTACGGTAATAGCGTTATAAATATTTTCCAGATGTAGTTAAATATACGTGTAAATAATAGAATAACTTTAAATGAAAAAGAAACGGAAAGTAACGAATTAACTAACTATACACGCTGTATACTGCTGCTATTAATTAACTATACACGCTGTATCCCGCACATGGCAGAGTAGGCAGAGGGAACTTGATAACCTAGTGTTAAGACACTCCATTCCCCACCTTATTTCAATCGCGTTAGCTTAGCTTTTATATATTTGATAGTATAATCGTCGAACTAGATTCAATTAACGTGAAATATTCTTTTTCATTTTAAAGCACTATCAGATATTTCAATATTTTAAAATCGATATTCATCTAGAAACCTTCGAGTATTCTATATTGGGCGTACTATTCGATTATTGCTTGTATTAGAAAATAAGTAAAAAATCCCCTTTAAATAATCAACAGATTTTTTAAATATTTTCAGTGGAAATTTATATTATGCAGCTCGACTCGAAAAACGTTACTGTAGAAATTCTATAACTATTACTTATTTATATTTAAATAACTTTAAAGCGGACAAAGAAAAATAGAGAAAATTAGAAACATAGAGACGATATTATCGTTTAAGTTTTACTTCACACTGTATCACGCATATGGCAGGGTGGGCCGAAGGAAGACCAACCTAGTGACAAGACACTCCATTCGGTTCCACAATTCCATTGCATGTTAAATGGCGAAGTTTAACACCGCACGTTGCATGTTACATGGCGAAGTTTAACAACGCACGTGGGCCCCTACGGGTCAACTGGCATATAAGAGCTTTCATTTTAACTTTAAATAATGCACCGAGCTTATTCCGTTCGTCGTACAGATTTACGACTTACGACAATGCCAAAAAAAAACAATCTAATGTAGAATCAACTAAAAAAGTCGAAGGTATACAGACCACAGTAAGTGTATTAAAAATGAATTTTAAACACCAAAAAGCGCCGATCTTAGTGAAAATTGTTAGGAAATCGTATGTCCAGCAGTGGGGCTCAGATAAAAGAGAGCTGGGCTGAGATAAAAGATTTTTTTATTATTAAAGAATATTAATTCATCACTTCTTTTTCTAAAAATTTGTGCGATTCCGGCTTAGAATGGGATCACCCTGGTACTGGTGGTGTCGTAAGAGGCGACTAAAGTACGTGTGGGAGAGTCACGTTGTCAGCAATGGCAGCACGCATGGGCAGGCTCCACCGGAATATTACCCGCGGCATTTAAAACCGGCGTTAAGTAGTGGCTTTGGCCACTGCGCTTCGCATTTGGTAATGCCGGGCCCCGGTGCCCATACACTTTATAGAGCGGCAACGCACCTGTAGCTCCTCTGGTGCTACAAAGGGCCGTGGGCGGCGGTGATCACTTACCATAAGGTGACCCGTACGCTCGTTTGCCGTGTCTTTTCCATAAAAAAATGTACAGCAGGACAATCAGAAAGAACGTAAGAATAAGTATTATTAAGACATACTGTAGTGTTAAGACAATCTACGCTTGCCTTTACATTTCAAACATAGCGACACGCAATGTCTCAAAAGCTAAGAAAGTAAGTCGAAAAACGTAGCTAGTATCTTTTTAAATAAATTCAATAATTTAAAATAAATTCATTTGAATAAAACTATTTGATTTTTTATTCACACTAAAGGAATTTCCCGCATCAGCGATAATCTTAGACAATGTATATGTAACTAGTGGATATCGAAGTAACACGTCATGTCAATACCATGCCAGGTATTATGTATCGGTAGTGAAAAATAATAAATATATTTCACCGAATTTCATTACATTCCCGAATTTTATAACATTGTCAATTAATGTATTGTGTTTCTGCATGTTTTCATTTATAAAATTAAACAAAATTGAATTCGGAGAAATCCATATTACAATACTCCATTTCATCGTAAATGATATATTCGTTAAACATTTCGAATACCTACAAGCCAAACAACACTATAATAATGCTTCCTGAAATATAATATTTTTTTTTTAGTTTCGCATTTTATTTTTGAATTTGGGAACTTGGGAACCTAGTGTTATGACACTTCCGTTCAACGGTTCCCACCGAGTTGCTAAGGCTTTGCTTAATGAGTGGCGGAACTTAACGCCGCGCTTTGTCTCTAGTAGAGAAGTGAATTTTTTTTATATTATATACTCTAGTGGGAATCTACTCCAAAAATGTTTAAGTTGCATACTTGTATATAAGGGATACAAGCGTACTAATGATTCTAATTTTTAATATATAAATCATCACCTTTAAAATACTGTATAGTTTAGGTGGAAAAAAATCTGAAAATTACTATCATTATCTCACTGTTTTACAATATCCGCCCATTTTTTTTTAAATTGGCTGGCGGAGCTTAACACCGTGGACTGTTTTAGTAAAACATATCTGGTTTAATATATACACAATATCTTGAATATTATATGTATGACGTGTAGGAAACGGAACGTCCAAGCTCGCAGTCAATTGATTTTTATAGCGCATAGGAAAAAAAATACAATTTTAAAATTTAAACTACCCCCATCCATAGTATCACAACTTCATATTGGCAAAGTGCGCGTACCTCATAAAATTGCTAATCCGGCTCATACATTTTGGAGCTACAACGTCAAACGTTAGACGAGACTAACAAACAGAATTATACATTTTCAAAATTATATATTTAAGACATTTCCTTTCACCGCTTTTCGCCAAATATTTAACATTTGCTTAATGGTGGAACTTAACGCCGCGCTTTGTCTCTCGACCAGAGTGTCGAAAGGAAAATATTTAATATCATTGCCTCGAATGGGTATCGACTCCACATATTTGAGCCGCATATTTCTATACCAGAGGGTACAAGCGTACGATCGAGAGATATACATACATATTAAGACTTTTCCATAAACAATTTCACGGTAAACTCGTTTTTAAAAATATAAAGAGGAAACTAGCTCCTAACGATGCGTTTAACTAAATTTTATACAACGTAAGCCGTCGGATGGTGATATCCGTTAGTGGAAATGAAATAACCTGTTGCTGCTTAGCCCCTACTAAGTTGTTATATAAGAAATTTTAATATTTATTTTATCGCTTTCATGCATTAACCCGCATATCTCGCAAATTTTCAACTGACCGCACATGTCCAAAATAGAGAATAATCATTGGAGGAAGTATCTATTATAGGAAAATAACGTTTGTATAAGCCTCCAAAATTAGCCGGTAAATGGGAAAGAAAAAAATTTGTTTTAACACCAGAATTTAGTGGTCATTGGGGGTCAAATGTGTCTTAATGAGATCAGACTGTCCTAAAAGCAGGTTCCCAGGTTCCTTTTAAAACAAAAAAATACTAATATCATATCTTTACGTGTGGTAAAAGCGAAAGTTTGAGAGTATCACATTTTCTTAGTAAATAAAAAAATTAAAATCCAATAGGCAAGCACTTTAGAAATGTAAAATAAAATTAAAAGTCGATAGAATTAGACATATAGGAAGATAGTTCTATAAATATTATACAACATTTAATATTTAACAAGACACACAACCTAATTATCACTACATCATCTTGGCAAAGCTTCACATTGCTACCATAGCGAAGAAATGAAAACATTAAATATTGAAATCGAAAATATTAATAAATTTCCTCGAGTGGGGTTCGAACCCATAACCTGTCGGTTACAGTCACACGCTTGTGCCACTGCGCCACGACAGACCTTATCGCATCCCATCCTACCGAACACACTCCAAACGTAATTCACAACTAATAGACTGAAAAAAGCATATATATAATTTAAATAAATAATGTTAGCTGTTTGAAAGCTCATAGTAAAAGTTCCTATAAAGCCCCTTAAAGGTAACAAGAGCTGTAATGGAGGAATTCACAAGCTAATTACGCGTCTCTTACAAAGAAAACGGAATACATATAATATGTACATACTTTTCTTTGATTCTGTTGCTTGAAACGGTCTTATGTTGCTTTAGATTGCATACTAGTATGCTCAAAGTCTGACAATTGAAATGGTAGTCGGTTCAATTCTCACTTAGATTAATGGTTATATTATCACACATTCTGGTCGTCGGGGCAGCGTTGCTTAGCTTAGCTTAAAAGTTAGCGAAAATATTTTTTAATTTCTCGTAGCCGGCTTCGTGTCATACAAATATGGACATGTGTTATTTTCTTCTATACTATACTCGCTGCAGTATCTAGACTGCATTGGGAAACCAAGCAATATTTAAAAGAAGAAAGCTTGCATATAATAAGCTTTTCTTTATAAACAACAATCTCCGACGAAAGGTTTTCTAAGGCTTCGAATAATAACTTTTAAAATTCACAAAGAGTGTAGTTTAAAATGTAGGTAATAGAGAAAATGTGGTCTAAGTCACTTAAGGGCATTAACTTCCTCTCTCTGGTAACAAATTTAATACGACTGAACACGCAATACCTAGAAAATTAGTGGGTGTGCGAGGAACAAAGTATCTTAGAGTCCTTCTCCCCTACGAAAATTACAGGATACAGAGTGAGACCATAAAAAAATATTATTACTTATTTACTTGAGGTATACAACTAAAATAAATTGAAAAAAAATATTATAAAATTATCATTTTAAATGTCCATATAATTGAGTAACACTTGTTTATTTTTAAATAAAACAACCTATTCACATATAGTTTCATTTCAATCGTTACTTAACTCCGAGAGATGAATACAAACAAATTAATTAGTCCAAATTGTATATCCAATATAGCTTTAGTACTTATTAAAAATATTTTCATTTACCATAATATTTATAAATGGTAAAAAGCAAATATGTATTTATTAAATTTCATTTTCGCAGATGGTAACTTATTAGTTTTTCACCTTCACATTATATCCCACCCATGGTAGAGTAGGCAACCTAGTGGTAAGGCACTCCGTTCCCAATAAGACACTTCCCTACACGAGGTTCCTAAAGTTCACTGAGCCTTCTCATCCATGTCCGGGCATACAAGATACCATTTTTTTTTTAGTTCACGCTATATCCCGCACAAGGCAGGGTAGGCAGAGGGAACCCGGAAACCTAGTGTTAAGACACTCCGTTCCACTTCCATTTCCCACTTTCCGCCGAATTTGAGGCATTGCGTATTGAGTGGCGGAACTCAACGCGGCGAAGAAATGAAATATTAAATATTTAATTTGAAAATATTATATATTTAATTTCCTCGACTGGGAATCGAACCCAGAACCTGTTGATTACAGCCACACGCTTGCGCCATTGCGCCACGGCATGCCTCAAGATACAAAATGTAATTAACAATTAACAATATATCATTCATCTTTGTGACGCAGTTGATAGCTAGTTATGAATTCATCTAAATGAAACGAAAGCAATTCTACAAAAATTATATAAATAAAATCTTTGACTCGACGCGATTATTACAAATTTTAAATGAAACAAATTTAACTTTGTGATTATTCGCGTATAATGACCTCTATATGAGATGACACACACTCACAATTTTACCTAGGGACAAAATTTCTATATTTACATTTCCTAAATCACCTCCTTAATGTTTTAATCATATAGAAGAATCCCATCCAATAGATAGCTCAGTGGTGGATCTCATCACCACCGTACACAGTTATCTAGCGTTGGTCAATCTTTGTTTCAGAGAAGTCTCAAACCGAACATACCAGAGGGCAAAATCCAGGGTGGGGGAAATGATTGGCTTTGGTTTGATATTAGAATTATGTCAACTAACAGACTGATACCACCTCAGTCAGTCAATCAGTGACCACGGACTACTGCAAAGTATTAGAAACGTCGGGTTTCTAAAAATGTAATACGCTCATAATATAAGCGATTAATCTGGTTAAATTTGTTTAATTAATAAATTAAATTTGTAAAATAATTTCAATGAAATTAAATATTTTACATTAAATTAAATTCGCCCTTTTTATTTAGCCAAGGATGTCGAGCAGCTATTACATTTCCCTACTTCTAGTGCACTAAGTTAGGTCACCACAAATAAGGCGTTCCGGCTCACATCATTTAAATAAGAATCCTACATCCCTATATAGATACATCAAGCGTTAAATGACATAAAACAAGAGAAAACCCATTAACTCCAAATCGCTCCACTAAAACAAACCTGCAAAAAGACATAAACAATCAAAAATTAGACATTTCACGGCACTTACCTCCCCGACGGCCCAGTGGGATGTCTCACGAAGGATGCCCGCGGCTTGCCCCTCATGTCTGTGGCGACCACCCCACGCCCGGAGCCGCGGCCGAACGCGAAACGCTCTGTTGACATCGCCGCTGACGGCGTCCGCGGGTTGTCGCGCTGGAAGATACGACGCTGTTAGATTTGGCAACATTTTTTTTTTTGGATCACTGAATTGTGACACTAACTTTTGGGTCACTATTATGAATCTTTATGCAAAGTGCCTACAATCAGTCCTAAATAATTTAAAAATTTAGTCCAAGGCATTTGATAACATGGGAGTGTAAAAGTTTAAATGCCTCCTTGTCCGTATATTTACCCTCTACATATTTGTCAATCACTTTTATAAAGAATTGCGAAATGCAAGTTAATGCTATTATAATATCTAAATTAAATAAATTATGAATTAAATTTAAGTTTAAATTTCAACTTCTCAGACTAATCTCTGATAAGGTGCTTTATTACAAAAGCAAACTACTCAATAAAATATTAAAGAAAATTCTATATAATTAAGCAGATTATCTTTTCATTTTATATTTTTGTAATAATCTGTATCGCATTTTTCTCCTTTTTACTGAATAAAGTAAGCCTGATGAACATAACGTGGATGTCTATGCGTCCAATGAAGATTCATTTCATGTTCCGAGCTAATTCCGACGAACATTTGGAGGGACTTACAGAAAATTAATACTCGTCCAGCCAAAGGGTATGCGTACAAACAGACATATTTGATATTTTAGGGTTCCATATTATACGTAAAAGACACATCGTAATAGGATAACTGTCTGTCTATCTGTCGTGATCATTTCCTTTAAGATCGCGTGGATATTTCCAGAATCATTATAAAGTATCCATGTCCAGAGCCTTTTGGAGCACAAAAAAGCGCGTTTATGCATATTTTTCTCCGAATTTTAAATGAAGGCAGCAAAGTGAGGTATACGCCCGAAAACATAAATTTCTATTTAATTTTATTATGTACGCAACCCTCATTCGATCTAGTCCGACTCGTACTTGACCGGATTTTTTTAAGAACTCTCGATTGGTATTGCCAGTGTCTTTGTCGTACTTGATCCAGACAAAAACAGGTTTAATTAGAGAGTTCTTTTGTATTCATATACACAAATTTTTAAATTTTAACGCACGGTCTATCTTAGCTTTCACTTAGTTCACATTTGAGAAGAGTTTACAAGATTTCGGTCTTTATTTCCAAAAAAATATTGCATGTGTCAATTATTGAATGGGCAATCAGAAATAATTTCAATTGCGGGTTCTAGTTAAAAAAATATATAAATATTTTAGTAATAAAATTGACTTCAACGATAATAGTCTTTTTTTTATTAACTTCAACGTTAACTCTTAATTTTTAATGTTGTCTTTATTTTAGTCTAATTCGATACATTTTCAGGTTTCCGTATCCGATTTTATTTTTGCGCGAAAATGAGATTCTAAATGAGTTTTTATACGAAAATTATTATATGACACGTTTATTTTATGAAAAAAATTATTTATTTTAGTCTTTTCGATTATTGATTGAGGTATTTACAATTATTAATTTTATAGACAAGTCTTTCTTTGCGCGCGTCTTACTCCTCAAATATTCAAACAAAGCGATTCCATACTTTCCGCCTAATTCTCGGGCCATAGCGTGGTGAGAAGCGTAACTTAACTCCGCGCTTTACTACCAGAGCGAGGATATGAAAAATATTAATTATTTCTCCCGTGTGCGGATCGGACCCACAGCTCTCACGCTTGTTGCTTCAACGCTACAAATTTATAAATCTTAAGGGCTACCAAGTAAAAAAAAGAATTACAACAATATTAAATATTAAAAAAATCCTAGCTCATTAAAAAAGGTTTTTTTTAAAAGTCAACACAACCAACACTTCCACCAATCTGAAACAGATAGAATCCAACACAGTTAACATAAAACAAATTAATAAAGACCCAAACTCTACGTACCATGTCATCGTCGAATGAGATAAGCGCGACAGGTGGTTTCCCCCGAGGCTGATAAAGCAGGTCAAAATATTTGAGCTCCTCGGGAGCCTCTGTGGTCCTGTCGTAAAGTGCAAGCATCTCCTCCCTGCCGTAACTGCACGAAATGTTATAAACGAATACAATGAAAAATTGAATTTCACAATGCAGATGCAGCGCAGGTCCGTAGAAAACGAAAATATATATTGAAACTAAAAAAAAAACGGTCAGCAAATTAGTTAAAAGTTTTTAGAAAACTATAAAAAAATTAAATAAACATAAAAATCACAGGAAATCAGCACATTTGGGTAATGAGGGTAATAATAAAAGACGTAAATCCAATTCTCCGTACAGCGACTTGAGGCCGGACAGCGTCTGAAAATCTTAAATCTAGACTCACCGCAACTTAGCTAGCTGTATTTTTTGGAGCACTTTATGTGGGGCCCTTGTGTGTGCACCTGAGGAGGTACTAGGACTCGGCTCGGACCTCAGGGCGCTAGCTGTGTCCGAGGCTCCTGGCTGCGGAGGACCAGAGGCTGCCTGGGAGGCAGCCTGCGGCCCTCCAGGGCGCGCTCCAGTCCTTGCATTCAGGCCGCGCCCGGCGCTGCGCTCGCGGGACAAGTTGCGGAGCCATTCGGGGCCAAATTTGATGGGATTGTTGCGGTCACCCATTGTTACTTTAATGTTTAGACAAGGATAAGGCAGCGGCAACTGTAAATCAAATGTCTATACATGTAACATTAGCAATTCTTACCTTTCCAACAGTGAAGTGGGGTATCCACATACAAATCTGCTGATTCTCCAAAATTCGACGTCAAAATAAAGATTTATTTTTTTTTTAAATAAAAAAGATTTGTTTTAAATTAAAAAAATATTAAATAAAAAATATATCAAAGACAAAAAACAAAAATTAAAAATTTAATACGAAATAAAAAAATCTAGACCAAAAACTAATATTATATAAATCAAAATTGAGTAAAACTAAAGAAAAATTAGTCCAAAAAAGTTTTTAACTGCAGATGAAAAGTTTTCAAAAGTTTCAAAGTTCGCACAGGCACCAAACAAACAAACGGAATCACTTGAAGAAATACATTTTAGGCAGAATAGAGACAAAACGGAGTGAAAGACAAAGTGAGAAATTAAACAAAGGTTGTGAGCAATGCCACGGTATGCCACGAGAGCACGAGAGCACGATATGAGCAGACACCAACGTCAGTTCGGACTAAACGCTGCGAGTCGACTGTCGGTCCGTGAGGTGAGCGCGGACCTCCTAGGCTACCCCCCAGGTTGCCCCCTACCACCTGTACCTTCAACGCATCCTTGCATTACACCGTTTTTTTTTTAATTTTAACTGCATAATTTGTTATTTAATTTAGTCTTTCGTCACAGATTATGCGACGTAGAGCTGGTCGTGGACTGTCAACAATTTATATACCAGTTCGATTTCTGGAATGTTGACGTGTTTTCATCCGGCTTTTTCTCCGGCGTTGTTGGTGTTTTTACCCGGCTATAAAGGACTGTTACGTTTTTCGCGCATATCTCATATATCCAAAAAAACTAAACAGATTTACATAATTGAGCTATTGTTAAATACATCTTAGCGGCCTTAGTGCATTTAATGAGGTGTGGTGGGTCTTTCTAGGTGGCTCAAATTGGGCGGGTGTGCGACGCTATTGTAATCAGTGATAAACGAATATTACAATATATATATATGGTTATCAAATTAAAGAGTTCAACACAAAAACAATATTACAAAAATAATTAATATTATCAAAAAAACTAAGCGCCAATGCATAAAAGTTAAAAGGTGAAAAAAAAAACAGTTCTATATTTCATTAGAATAACCAATCGGTATCCATATTCCTTCAATCAATTAAATCTACACAAGGAGCTCCGTTATGTCTGAATGCGAAATGGGCTCCGAATATTAATTCTAATAAACTATTTGGTATGTTTGGTTTATGTTGTTTTTGATAATTATTTCATGAATTTAATGATGAACTGAAATTTATGCGTTGCACTAGTAGAGATATCTATTTCACAAAGCATTACCTTAAAGAGGAGACTAAAAAAATATGTTACTAATATTATAAATGCAAAAGTTTGTACGGATGTGTGTATGTTTGTTACTCTTTCACGTAAAAACTACTGAACGAATTTTCATGAAACTTTGCAGTAATATAGCTTCGATATCAGAATAACATAATAAGTTAAAATTTATAGGGATTTTTAACCGACATAAAAAAGGAGGTTATTTTATGTATGTTCCCCGATTACTCGAAGATGGGTGGACCGATTTTCAAAATTCTTTTTTTGTTCGAGAGGATATATTTCACAATTGGTCCCATGGTAAGGAGACCAGGATCTGATGATGGAATCCTGGGGAAATCGAGGACAAACCTCAAATTTGAAAGGCACAGATGCGGTTTTTTCGTATAATAACGCAATTGGGAGATCTGTATCTGACTATCATCTCATTTTATTAACCAACTTCAAAAAACGAGGAGGTTCTTAATACGTATGTTCCTCAGATTACTCGAAAATGGGAAAACCGATTTTAATTTTTTTTTTATCGTTGGAGTTACACAAAGATATTACTGTAGGATTATTTATCTTAAACAGTTCTAAATAAAAGTCCGCGACAGCATATATCTATCTTTTATGTGTAAGTCATTATGACCAAAATAGTGAAGGCGAACGAAGTCGCGGGTAACAGCTAGTAACTAATAAATGTTCATTTATTTGTTAATAAAAACAGCGTAAAGCGTGTCCCCACCACCAAAAGTGGGGAACGGAAGTGGAACAGAGAGTATTTAACACTAACAGGTTCCGGGGTTCCCTCTGCCTACCTTGCCTTGTGCGGGATGCAGCTAAAAAAAAATTATGTCTTAAACGACCCCAGTCGTGGCACAGGTACACAAACCTGCGACTGTAAACACGACAGGAAATGAAATATTTATTTTTTTTATTTCTTCGCTCTGGTAACAAGACAAAGCGCGGCGTTAATTTCTGCCAATCAACACGCAGTGCCTTCAATTCGGCGGACGAAACGGAGTGTCTTAACACTAGTTTCCCGAATTCCATCTACCTACCCTGCCATACGCGGGATACAGGGTAAATCTAAAAAATATATATATATCAAAAAAATATTCTTGATAAGTTTAAAAATATTTTTAGTTACGTGCATTTCTAAGATATGGATATTTTTCTAATTTAAAATGATCAGACAGGATTACTCAAGTTTATCTGCTCGATAGACAACAGACTGATAACCGTATTAACTAAAAGCATTTTTTTTTAAATTGAAAAATATGTTTTTCTTTATACTACGAAGAGCTGTAGTAAATTTAATAAGGAAAGACAGTCACTTCACTTTTTGCCACTAACTAGATACGGCGCTTGTTTAACTGTACGGCGAAAACAATACACAATTCAATAGAAAACAATCAAACTCAAGTCAAGTGGACATCGAACCCGCAATCATCGTCTCAACAAAGAAATACCAATTGTATTTTCTTTGTAGTTTTAAACATATAATCAAGAATCTATTGTAAAATCATTTAATTAATATCACATTGAACTGCAGTCAAGTGTAAGCTTTACCTACACGAAACATAGTATTCTAAGAAGAGCTAACGCAAAGTATATAAATGAGGAATATTTGTTAAATTAACTAATTTAGCTAATTTAGTAAAAAGGTTTTAATACTAAGTAGGTGTTTTAAATATACTATATTAATGCATGTCACTTTGAATTTTTCTATGTATTGTAGCAGTTTCACGCCGTATCCCGCAAATAACAGATTATACAGAGGGATCCCATTGAAACACCTCCATTTCCCATTTTATGTTACATTCTGGGTGCAAAACGTGTTGGGTGACGGAACTCAACACCGTGTTTCGTTTCAAATGAAACACTTTTAAACGGATTAATAGCGTAATAGCGTATATTGACTTTTAAACATTTTTGGTATTGATATTACAGTAGTCCGTGGACTACTGTAAAGTGTTCGAAACGTCGGGCTTCCAAAAATGTTTAAAACTCAATATACGCGATTAATCCGTTTAAAAGTGTTTCATTTAAAATGTGTAACAATCGCGAAAATCAAAGATACTATTACCGTGTTTCGTTACCAGATCGCAAAACAAATAATATTATTAAATATTTCATTTTCTTGAAATAAGGGATCGAACCCACAACCAACGCCATGGGTTTTTTCTCTACTACATGAGACACTTTAAATGCCAAACTGATTGCGTTAATCCTTTGCTAATTCCGTTCTAAAGTAGATTTAGCATGCAATTTTATCTCTTGGTAAAATAAAGTAGTTGAGTCATTGTATCAAAATTTTCTATTTTTTATTATATATATATATATATATATATATATATATATATATATATATATATATATATATATATATATATATATATATATATATATATATATATATATATATTTTTATATATATATATATATATATATATATATATATATATATATATATATATATATATATATATATATATATACATACATATATATATATATACATTTATTATTTTATAGATATACATTCCCTAGACGTATCAACCAATGGACTATCTAATATAAAAGGATTAAACTTAGAAAAAGGCATGTCGTGGCTCAGAGACACAAGGTTGTGACTTTGATCCCCACTAGAAAAAATGAAATATTTAATTTAGTTTTTTCGCCCTGGCAAAAAGGCAAAACGCGGCGTTGAGTTCCGCCACTCAATACGCAATTATTTATATTCGGCGGAGAGTGTGAAATAATAGCGTCTTAATGAGAAAGGAGTGTTACGCTGAGTTTCCAAGGTTACTTCGGTCTACCCTATGTGAATATATAACTAATAGTGTGAATATAGCGTGAAGCGGGAAAAGAAATATACATCATATTAAAAGCGCCACTGTGATTTTATCGCGATAAATATTTAAACAGACTTTCAATAAAGAAATATGTATTACTAAATTAAATAAGCTTACTTATAATTTAACAAAATTTTAGTTAAATACGTTAAACCATTTTAGTTAAATAACAATCCATAATTTAAAATAGTTAACACACAGATAGATCCTAATGTATCCCGTACATAGCAGGATAAGCTGAAGGAACCTGGGACCCTAATGTCAAGAGATCTGGTTCCCGTTAAGTATTCATTTTCCATAACATGAAAACTTAAACGTGAAACGTAACGCCGCATTACCGATGCAAAAAATAAGCATATTAATTATTTCATTTTCTTTAGTGGGAATAGAACCCACAACCTGTGGCGTTCAGTCAAAGAAACGCGAAGATTTCGATGAATCTATTAAGCTAAAAAATGGACTTATTAGAGACCTTCTTGAAGCAATATGTGGCTAAGTACGAGAGGGAGGGTGGAGACCTCTGTTGACCATCGAAAACACAGTATCTACGATAGACTAGAGGGTCTCGTCAAAAGCATGAGGACCCT
Source organism: Eueides tales michaeli (assembly GCA_018249855.1). Taxonomy (NCBI): domain Eukaryota; kingdom Metazoa; phylum Arthropoda; class Insecta; order Lepidoptera; family Nymphalidae; genus Eueides; species Eueides tales. Next base: position 16,172 of record DWMZ01000101.1, read on the forward strand.
CCGGAGGGCATGTATGAAGAGGTTGATGACAGTGGACAAGACGAAAGAGGTATGCCGAAACCTTAGCGTTTGCCGTTCGGTTCTCTCCGACTAACCCGCTAGGAGCCACGATTGTTTATAAATGCGTTGTAATCAATCGTTAGTGATAATTGTGACTTGATTGCTGATCGGTGTAATTTTAGTCAAATTACTTCAATTTCCCGCTATGATAGACAAAACGCAGCGTTGAGTATCGCCACACGTTATGTCACAAAAAAAGACGGAAATTAGTGTTCTAAAATTATATTATACAAAATAAAATACTATCTGAAATTAAATGCGTTAATGCTAATGAGGGAATCCGTTTTTTATGTATTTATATCGCTAATGGGAGAATTATAAATACAAAATCACTACCTGACCCTGACAAAATGCTTGCAGCTCTTAAATTGATAGCTCGATTTTCATAAAGCTTAACTAAAAAAACCAGCGCGAACAAACAAAAAATATATTACCCCTCTTTTTGCTTAAGGAGGTATAAAACAGCAGTGACCACGTTTATTCAATGAGGTAAAGGAGACAAACAATCGGGTCCTGGTCTATGAACGATCTATGAAAATATCCCTTAATCATCTCTGAACATGTTATAGAACAAAGAAAACAAAGCTAAAAAACATAAATCCTATGCTGCCATTTGATCCCTTAATCATCTCTGAACATGTTATAGAACAAAGAAAACAAAGCTAAAAATCATAAATCCTATGCCATTTGATCCCTTAATCATCTCTGAACATGTTATAGAACAAAGAAAACAAAACTAAAAAACAAAACCTATGCCATTTGATCCCTTAATCATCTCTGAACATGTTATAGAACAAAGAAAACAAAACTAAAAAACATAAAACCTACGCCATTTGATCCCTTAATCATCTCTGAACATGTTATAGAACAAAGAAAACAAAACTAAAAAACATAAAACCTACACCATTTGATCCCTTAATCATCTCTGAACATGTTATAGAACAAAGAAAACAAAACTAAAAAACATAAAACCTACGCCATTTGATCCCTTAATCATCTCTGAACATGTTATAGAACAAAGAAAACAAAGCTAAAAAACATAAATCCTATTCCATTTGACTGTAATGTTTTTTTTTCAACTTCACGGTGTATCCCACACATGAAAGGGTAAAAAAGCAGAGAGAACTTGGGAACCTAGTGTCAAAACATTCCGCTGCCAATAAGACACTTACTTTCCCGGCTTTTCGCCAAATATAACAGCATTGCATGCTGATTAAAGGAACTGAACCCCGTTCATTGCTTCGGTACCTGAGGGACACTAAAAAAATATTAGTTACTGAGTTTACAGCGCCGCGTTTACAGTGACTTTCTTAGGAATATTATATTAAAAAAGACAACTACAATATTATACATAATAATCAACTTCCAGTATAGTATTAATCACCAACAAAACATCACGACGATATCAGACTTAATAAAAACCCTACAAATTTAAACGGAAATATTCAAGTGCTTTAAAGAAGCGTCATCATATATGAAAATTAATTAAATATATTAATTTACACTCGAACTACGCGTACAAATTTTTGAAATACACGTTTTAAAATATTCCTTCATAAATTGATCCAATTGTGAAGACGATGGTCGTGGGTTTGAGACCCATCTGAAGGAATTCATTTAAATATTGTACCGTACTGTGTTTAAAAAACAACACGTCTTTAAATTTCCGAACGAAACGGAACGGCATAAGACACTAGTCTTATGGGTCTGAAATGTTATTCTAAAATCGTGGCAGGAATAAGAACACCGGAAATTTTCACATAATTAATTAATTTCTCACAAAATTATTCTATAAAATTTAAAACATACTAAATCTCAACAATACTAATAAAAAGAACAGGACATACAAGGCAGGTATAAAACCGATTGACTATACAATAGCTTCACGCTTCACACATGGCAGGGTAGGCAGTGGGAACTTGGGAACCTAATGCATGCTGAGTGGCGGAACTCAACGCCACGCTTTCTTTACTTACCAGAGCGAAGAAATTAAAATATTAAATATTCCATTTCCTCGAGCGGGAATCGAATCCACGACCTATCGCGTTTAGTCACACGCTTTTATCTATCAATTAACCATTAAACGCTTTTCAATCGTACCACACTACAAAATTTCAATTTCAAAGAATCAATAAACATCAACATAATAAACACGAAATATAAATGAAAATATATTTTCTGTAAAATAAGATTAGTGCACAAACTGTAATGCCTGTGCATCACAGCAACGTATACTTCCAATAGAGAGCACAGACTACAGTCCTAGTGCACAAACACAGGAAAACATTGGAAAAATCAAGGAAAAATAAACCTTTTCACATCGGAAATAAGATTCAAAATCGCATACTCTATAAAACAAAGCCTACGTAAAGCAACTGGTAGCTGGTACTGACGTTTCATAACTTAAATGAAATGCACAGGATATATAATATATGTTACGCACAAAATATGTTATGCACAGAATGTACGGTGCCAGCCTCTGTGCAAATGAAATGTACGACGCGAATGAAACAGTACCTGTACTAGGATTATATTTCCTATGAGCAATGTAAAAGCTATTAAGTGAATTGCGTATGTTGGTTATTTGTGTATGTTATTTTACAATAAAATCTTTTGAGTGATTTTGATGTTTAATAAATTTGAAATTTCAATTTAAATCAATATTATTTAAATGAAAACTTGTTTAGTTATGTAAAAGAACACGGATGATGTTTATTTTTTTTTTGTTTGTCTTTGTTGTTTATTGTTTATTATGTTTATTTTTTTTGTTTTCTTAGTAACAGCTTAACCGATAAATACAGATATCACTAAGGCACTTTGGCAAACTGCCTTTAATATTTAGTTTTTTTTTTTTTAAACAATCGGTTCACAAATAAAAAAATTGCGTCAATATATAATTTTGTTAATTTAATGTTCACACAAAAAAAAATATTGGATTGTTGATTATTTTGAAAAATTGCTAAAAAAGATCTATTTTATTAAATTCGCTTCTTTCAATGTATAGATAGTGTCACTAAAATGATTATAATATTAAAATATGGAAGTAACATTAAATAAAAAATGTGTAGAGCGAGCGGGCGAAGCCTCAAGCGGGTCGCTAATATATACATAAAACTCATAGTAATTAGTAAGTGACTGGCAGACGAACTAGTGGACTTGGAAAATTGAAATTTGGCATATAGTTATTTATTTCATATTTTGAACGTCAATGTACCACAGCTACATTATAGTAACTGCTTCAGGCCTGAGGAGAACCGCCGCAAAAAACGAGGCAGAGAGTTTTATTTTTTTTTTTTAAATATTTACTAATTCACACAATTTTTAAGTGATAATAATGCATTCGAAATAGACTGGAGCGATCACTTCATTTCCAAGGCGTGTGTCATTATATATAAAATCGTCTCAACATTCCCACTGTGGAAAATTTAGTGAACTCTAAGAGAAAATTAGTTTTTCTAAAACACCAACTTAAGAAAAGAGAGAAAGAATTATGATTTTTCAAAGATATTTCTGCTTTGCCATTCGTAGTTATAAAAACTATTTCTATGACAATACATACTAACTATCCGTAGTACTTCTGACTATAGGCACAGTGAGTCACATCGAAACGATTTACGTGATCTATTTCTACTAATACTTCTTTGTGAGGGAACGATATTTGTACCATTTTCACACAAAAACTAGTGAACGGATTTGGATGCAACTATATAGTATTATACAACTATATAGTATTATAACTTATATATGAGAATAACGAATAGGCTATAATCCATGTAGATATGTGTTTTTTGTATAATTTGGCTATAATAAAATTCAAACGGTTGACGACGCACGTGGATCGCTAGTATAGTCAAATCCTTCCTCGATAACGGGCAATCCGTTACGTTTTATTATTTTCGATAAATTCTAAGTTTTGAATGGGCTAATTTAAAAAAATATTGTGAAACTAAAAACATTATATATGATTTTAATTCACAATTTCTGTACTACCATATTTACTATATATTATTTATTTAAAAAAGTTAGATTATTCTTGCTAACTAGTGTTTTCATTTGATAATGTTTTCCATATATTTGGAAAGAAATGAATTTTTTTAGTTTTAATTCGAAATCGTATCCAATTTTACAAAAATATGAAGTTTTTAATATGAATGAAGATTTTTTTATATAATAATCCTTACTTTACTTTGGAGATAATAAAGAAATACATTTTTTTTTTCACATTTTTCGATACTAAAAACGAGTTTAAGCTTCAATGTCACTCTCACTATATAGGGGTTATAAGTTTGACCTACCTACCTGTCTCTCTACGCGTCTGTCACCGTGGCACCGTAGCTCCTGAATCAACGTTTTAATCGAAATCCGCGTGTAATTGAAAGGCTTGTTCGTAGCTGTGCAGTTCTTAGCAGTTCAAAAAAGTATAATAGATACAACCACCTTGTTAAGGTTGAGGATTCTCTTTAATTTTACATTTAATTTCTTAAACATTCATGAAAGTGGATAGGAAATGTTTTTTTTTTTCATTATTTATTTTCTCTCTGGTCTCCTTTTAATATAACTAACGTGATTGAATTAATAAATATATTCTAACTTTCTATATCCACACTAGTGTTTTTGTATATATGTTTAACAAACGTAGCCATAATTCGCTTCAAAAAATTAAGTTCGCTCGGAGCAATCGCAATATTTACTATTTACACATTATAATATATATATTTAATTTCAATGCAAAGGCTAAAAAAATATTGATTCTAACATAACCTGACTAATTGACATCGCTGAGCCTTTCAATAAGCTTTTAGTTTTCAGATTCACGCTGTATGGAACCTGGGAACCTAGGTTAAGACATAACGTTCCCATTAAGACATTTCGGTTACCACTTTCCAAACTTGACTCCGCACTTTGCCCCAATATCAGGGCGAGAGAATGAAAATATTTCTATATTTCTACTTAATTTCCTGCGGTGGAGATTGAACTCACTACTTGTTACATTTAGTCGCATGCTTGTGACACACTGGTAGGCCCCTAAGTAATAGGCTAATACTAAAATTTTAAAACATTGCATAATTGACTTAATGAAAAATCGAAATATACTTATTTTTTTAAAATGGAAATCTACTTATTTTTTTAAAATGAAAATCTACTTATTTTTTTTTTATAAAATAGACATTTTTCATATACTTTTTTAATGAAACTATTCTAATACTTTAAATAGAATTATATTTAAAGCAAAATATTTATTTTTTTATATTCTATTTAAATTCAATTTAGTACAGCTTAAGCAATCATAAGCTGTAAACTCCATATATTGAGAAATACATAATCTGTTGCGATATTATATAAAATTGTTTCATTAAAAATAGTTTCATTTACTTAAGTATTATTCTATGTTATTGCGTTATTTCTTTTTTACTTTTGACTTCTGAATGTGATATAAGCAAAGTACAGGTTTGAATCCTGGTAAATATTATATGGATTTATAATCTATGCTCTACAAATTTAATATTGAATAACTAATAATTGACTAGCGCTGTGGAAATGTTACTCTATTTATGGGTGCAATATTTTCTGTAAGCTTGTTATCAATAAAAATAAAAACAATAAGAAAAATGACTAAATAAATGTAAATAAAATGTTATGAATCTTCACAAATATATGTATTTATATATTATTTCTACAATTATTTTATACATTTTTACATAGAAATGCCATGAAAATAAGTCATATGAACTATAACATATAGGAATTTCTACAATACAATCAATATAACCCTATATTCTAAAGAAGAATTGACAAAATGAATTAAAATATGCTATTTTTTTTTTAGTTTCACACTATGCATATGGCAGGCTGAGCAAGAACCAAGTGCATTGACACTCTGTTTCCCACTTATCACTAATTTCTTAATACATTGTGTATTGTGTATGCACTTTATCTAAATATAGCAGTGAGAAAATGAAAATAACTTATTTCCTGATGAGAAAACGAAACAAATACCTTAAAATTTGTACCACAACAGTCTCATTTATATATAAAAAAAACAAATATGTATGTACAGGAACTAGCCACATATATAAATTTTACATATAATGAAATTCCAAAATTAATTTCGACATATATTTCGCAAGGCCATTTCTTAGGAATATGTTTACATAAATACAAATCAACCATATAAGTATATTATAGTCTTTCAAGAAATACATACTAATAAGATTAATAATAAATATCTTATTACTATTATATAAATTTATACTATAGTAACCAGGGATGTTATGGATCTTTGTTACTATAAGCAAATATGAGAAAGATATTAATTTTAAAGTCTATCTATATTTCTTTATTTCTCGCTGAGCCGAAATAACCACATATAATATAGGAATTAGTACAAAAATAAATTCTTATAAAGAAAGTAACAATAAAAATCGTAACTGTCAATAACAGCATATTTTTTTTAATTATTATTTAGAGATAATTTACCAAAATTTTGTGTTACCAAGTCTAGTCCCTTACAATCCATAACATCTCTTCACCAACACCATATAAAAAAGCAATTTAAAAAACTGTGCATAAATTAAATAGACTAGATGTAGAGCAGTAAACAACAATAAATTTCATTAATATATACCATAAATATTAAAATATAGGTCAACCCTAGTATTTGACATTAGAGAGATAAGAAATTATCGAAATATACATTTTAAGATACTTTAATAAGTTTAATCCTTATATGTTGATGTGTAATATTAATTTAAATCTAGATAGGATCAATTTAAGAAAACTATTTGTGATTATAAAATCTGATATTGAAATGTATTGTTTACATTTCTAAGCCATGAAGTGAGACTGAGTATATAAACAGAAAGTTTTAAAAACTTATTTGAATATCTAATTAATAGTATAAAGTCACATACTTATTTGTTTTTATTTTATTTTTAATTGAACCATTATTTATTTGCTACTTTCGTGTTCAAAACAAAAGTTTGTGATTACCTTATTTCCGCGCCGTTATTTGACAGTATTAAACTTTATGTTATTGACTGTACATAAAGAAAGACTTTATTATAAACATCAGATACACTTTAAGCACTTTTCGTACCTATTAAGATACGTATAAAGTTTGGATTGTTTTTAGATTAGAGCCATATAGTTCAAATTAATAATACAAGTCATTAAATCCTACCTCCAAACTTTTAGAGTGAGAATAAACACAAGTGCAATTATGTAAACTTAAATAAAAGTTTGTGTATTATTTATATATGATGACATAGCACGCAATAGACTATAGTAGCTGTCGCCTCGTGCTTACTGCGACTACCAACAGATTGAACACATAATCCTACTTCTCTACACTAAATTACCTTCCTAATAAGATTTTGACGGAGAGGTTAGTTTTCGTACGAGCACTCACAAGGGTAGGAACTTTAGATATTATGAAATAAGATGATAATTACCCAAAATGTTGAGATGCGATTCAATAATAGACACACGCACCACGCACGACGACAGGAAAATATGGCCGACCAGAATGTATTTGAGAACGTCAACGCATGCAGCACGGAGCGAAACCATAAATGGGCAGTGCTGCCATTTAAAAAAAAATGTGTGATAAATATTATTAACAATATTTATGAAATTGAATAGTTTTATACATTGAAAGATATATTTTTTTTAAGCATACGTATATTATTTGCTTTAAACTATTTTATACAATGTTTTTGCTTTTTTTATATATAAAATGTTGTGTATATTTCATATTATGACAGCATTTAATGGTCGTTTTCCGAATTGTCAAAATTGCGTTCAAAGCGTACCACAGAGTGCGGTAAAATTCGTGTGACTTGGACGTCACATGTGACTTGACTAGCGCTGACAGGTTGGGGCGTTAGCATCATGAGCATGGACGTTATTTTGACGTTCCACGTCTATGTCACTATTGTAACTTTCCTCGATTGCGAAAAATGCTTGAAATACAAGCATTTTACCATCTTCATCGGCTGCATAGCTACGGCCATAATGACAGCATTGTACCACCATTTAATTTCACGACATCCTAAATGAAGGTATCAAATTTAAAACGGTTTGTTATTTTTTTGTAATGGCAAGCCTGATATTTTTGAACGTGACAAGTCTTAGAAACGACTAAATTTGAAATATTGTTTAACTACTGTCTAATAGGAATATTTTTTTATAATTATATGCCTTTGCTTATATTTTTTTATTTCCTAACTTATTTAGGCCTATCGTGGCACAGCGGCATAAGCATGTTGCTGTAATCGACAGGTTCTGGGTTCGATCCCCAGTCGAGGAATTGAAATATTTAATATTTTCAATTGAATATTTCAATTGAAAAAAAAAGAAAGAAACTTATTTATTATACATACATATAATATATAAACGATAAGCTGACTTTGATTTTAGATACTTTAGATGAAAAACTCCAGAATACATATTGTATTTAATTTAAAAATATATAAATCATTAATGGAATTAGTGGAATGTGTTAAATACGCTTTTAAACATACACACACATACGTTTTATTTTATTTTATTTTTTTTTTAGCTTCCCGCTGTATCCCGCACAAGGCAGGGTAGGCAGAGGGAACCCGTAAACCTAGTGTTAAGACACTCACTTCCACTTCCGTTACCCACTTTCCGCCGGCATTGCGTATTGAGTGGCGGAACTCAACGCCGCGCTTTGCCGTGTTACCAGAGCGAAGAAATGAAATATTAAATATTTCATTTCCTCGAGTAGGGATCGAACCCAGAACCTGTCGGTTGAACAGTCACACGCTTATGCCGCTGCGCCACGACAGGCTTCGACACATACGTCCTCGAAGTTAATTGAATTTGAATATACATACATTGAATTTTTTATATATTTTAAAAGACGTAATAGTATGTTTTTCTTATATAAACAAGTTAATTCATTTTTCTTAAATTTTTATAAATAGGGCGTAATGCCTTAGTGAAAAATTGCCACTCCAATGGCACATAAACTCTTGGACCATACATTCAGTGTTCCTATAACAAAGGTCCACTATCGCCATCTATGCTTATTCTATAATGCACTATTAAACTTACGCGTGCGTGCATTTACAATAAATCTGTAACTGATCACTTTCGGTACATGGAAAATATATAAACTAAGTAATCTTATAAAAGACTAATAAATAAATAAAAAATAGGAAAAAAGATCTATGAAGGAAAAGTGAGAGGTAAGAGAAGGAGGCGGAGACCTCGGTTGACCTTCGAAAACACAGTATCTATGATACTGGAGGAAGGTGGAAGGTCACATAAGGTGGAAGGTCACGTAAAAAGCATGAGGACCCCCCGGACCGCATGTATGAAGGGGTTAATGACAGTGGACGAGGCGAAAGAGGTATGCCGAGACAGTAGCGTTTGGCGCTCCGTTCTCTCTGGCTACCCCGCTAGGGATATAGCGTGAAGATAAGTAAGTAAGTAAGTATTAAGGACTACTAATGTAATGGGGCTCAAATTTTTGTTTGTTTGTTTATCTGTTTGTCTGTACGTTTGTACGCGTTACTCCAGGAACGATAGCTTTCACTGTTATATTTTGGCAACCTTCCTTGAACATTTAGTATTTGTTTATTTTTCAGATATATAGATATTGTCTTAAAAGTGACAATGTTATAAGAACAAAAAAATAGTTGAAATTAGTTAACATAATAGTATAATCCACGGGCGAAGTCGCGGGCAGGCTAGTATGTAATTTAATTTATCGCTCGTTTTATACAAAAACCAGATACCAATTTGCAACTTTTGAAATATTGCAAGACACGCATTGAATGTTTGTAAATAGTTCTTTTGAATACGTATTCGATTTTTTTTCTAAAAAATACATATAAGTATATAAAAATAAAATATAATTATGTTTTGTTTTTGTATTTTCATATTATTCTGCTGGTTTTTTAATTTAATTTTTCACTTATTTTTATCTATATACCTACTTTTATTTCACCGAAAATGGATAGAATCTATAAGCTTTAAAACTTTTGACTTTTTTTTTAAAGACTTTTACATTATTCACTCAGCTTCACGCTGTATCCCGCACTTGGCAGGGTAGGTAAAGGGCACTTGGGACCAAGTGTTACGACACTCCATTCCACTTCCGTTCCCCACTTTCCACCGAATTTAAGGCATTGCGTGTTGAGTGGCGGAGCTCAACGCCGCGCTTTGTCTTGTTACCAGTGCGGACAAATGAAACATTAAATATTTAAATTGAAAATATTAAATATTTCATTTCCTCGAGTGGGGATCGATCCCAGAACTTGTCGGTAACATTATATAGGTAAAAACATATAAATTTTATGTTATATGTTAATATTTTGTTTATTTTAATAAATAGTCCATAACACTCCATCTAACTTTTCATATGAAAATGACGCACCTTGCACATTTTGCAGGTACGTTGCACTTTTTAGTGTGATCCTATAGGCGGCAGATGGTGATACTAGAGGAGTCTGAAAAAAAAACAACAATTTAAAAATTTTTATAAGCTTTTATTGTTCGCTTTTACTATTTATTTTTTTCATTTTCATTATTATTTTTCAATGTTATGTATCTAATAAAAAATATATATTAGAGTTAATGAGTACTGTTGTACTAGCAGGGCACAAGGGTGCTTGTAAACGTGACAGGTCGTAGGTTCGATACCCACTCGAGGAAATGAAATATTTAGTATTTTCAGTTCCACCAATCACCACACAATTTTCTCATGTTCAGTTTCATTTAATGGTAAATGAGTAGCAAAAAAAGTATAGCTTAGCTTAATCACAATGCCTATAAGTTGTAAGTTTTGTTAATGTATTATATATATAATTTACATCATTAAATCTTTTTGGAAGATATTTCAATATATATATATATATATATATATATATATATATATATATATATATATATATATATATATATATATATTCGTAGCATTCCTTCTTTTCGTTTCCCTGCTCTTTCCCGTTGAGTTTCTTGCTTGTCTTCTTGTTAAACGTCCAAAAAATAAAGCTTGTAACTATTTATTTTGATTTTAAAATTTTGAATTTTATTACCATATTAATTCTTTTTGTTACTATAATATAGTGAATATGTAGCTCCCTCCACAGAAAAAAAATATTATTACTTTGCATCTTCGAGTACGTACATTGCATAGCTTTGGCAATGCACATTTTAAAATATCTTTGACGGTAGATGGCGATATTATTTTAAATTATCTTTTTACTGTAAAGTTTTATTTAATAAATTAGTTGTTTCCATAAATTGTTTGTGTTTTTTTATTGTATTAAAATCAAACAAAAATAAAAAAAAAAACTAAATGCTCCGAGTAAAAATATTACTGTCTCATGTTCACCCCATTTTTATAAAATATAGCCAACAATCTTTCGGTTAAAAACAACCATACTTTAATTAATTTATTAAGGATCTACGGTTTTTCGGGTAGGCACAGACTAACAGGTCAAACATAAACTTATCACATACACCGAGCTTCTTGCGTCGTGTAATTGAATTTATTTATACCAATAAGAATATTATATTTAAGACATTCAAGGAGAAAAAATGAATTTTCGTAGATTAGTCGTGGTTGAAACGTTGGACATCTCGCTAGAATCCCATACAGTAATTGACTGTGAACGCGACTTGTTGGAGCGATTGAAATAACTTCATTCAGGACGATAGGAACATCGGACTTTACTTTTCTGTTGTATATCTATGCCCCATATACTATAGTTAGAAATCTTGGTAACTCAACGTTTAGACACTTCGTTACCTTTAAGACACATTCGTTCCCTTTAAGACACATTCGTTCCGATTAAGACACATTCGTTCCCTTTGAGACACATATGTTCCCTTTGAGACACATCAGTTCCCTTTATGACACTTTCGTTCCCTTTAAGACACATCAGTTCCCTTTAAGACACATTTGTTCCCTTTAAGACACATTCGTTCCCCAGTGTACTTATTGCCCGAGTGGTCCAACTTAACGCCACGTTTCGACTTATTCATTTCCTCGTGGATATAGCACCCAACCCACAACTTGTTGCGTCTACAGTCGCACGTTTGTTTTTTTTTTATGATAATGAACACAGAATATTTATACTAATGTTATTTTTGTCTAAGAAATGTTAATAATATTTCTCAAAATACTATTTATATTGTTGGACTGGAATTAAAAGTATGTTTAGTGTATACATATTTTGGTGCTCGCTCCTGTCACATGATGAAGGGTCTGCTATTTAACCGCTCAAGCAAATAAAATTGGCGGAAAATGTTCTAATGGGGGTAGAATGTCTTAAAATCTTAAGTTCCCTTTAAGTCCCCTCTGTTAGCCATTTTTGTTGATTGGCGGAACTGAACGTCGCGCCTTGTCAATTTACCAGAACAAAGAAATCAAAATATTAAATATTCACTTTCCTCGAGTTGGAATCGAACTTACAACCTATAGTATTTAAAGTCTCTAGCTTATGCTCCTGTGACTCGCTGGGCCTCTAATTTAAATATCTTAAATTTCAAAGAAGAATTGAATTAACACAGGTAAATTATTTAAGCATAAAGTACCTTCAACATTCAAAACGACCTTACTAGGATCTATAATGTCATTCGAGGCGTATACAGTAATATGTTTATAGAATGGCCGGGCAGCACATCAATACTGGCCGGGCTCGTGCAATCAGTCTTCGTTTACGTGTCATAAATCTACGACCTATGACCGTATGCACTTATCAATAACGATCAAGTTCGCGATGCATCGGATATGGACTGCAATGTACCAGCAGCCAGTGCACCGGGAGTGAGCCTGTATATGATGCGCAGTGGTACGAATCGAGGTGTGCCGCGCAGGTGTCTCCCACGCGCGCCCCCGCCTCCCTGTCGGCGACCTCCCACAACGAGGCGACGCCTGTAGCTCGCCGCGGCATACCCTCTCAGGCGGCCACGCCGTGCTATCCTCTGAATACTTACTCACCAATTCACTGAAGCTAGGGGCTACTCCCAAACGACAAGATGGCGGCCAGCGACCGCTTGCCGAATGATCCTGAAAAGCATTATATGAGACTCGAGTTCGGTCATGTACTCGAAGAAATACCGCAAGGCAGCCGTAACTATTTGATGATCATGGAGCCGGACGAGTACGATGCTGTGATGCAAGAGGTGAAGAAACTCAAGAGAAAGAAAGAACATACTGGCGAGCAAACCAGATATCTTGAATGCTATAATATGAAAATTGTGGGCCTCAGAGAGAGGCTCTATATGCCCAAAGCCCCGAGAGGATTTCCTAAGTATGATCGATATTTCGTACACACCCAGGAGGTATTCGATATCCTGCAGGACATACACGAGTGTACCAAGCACGGCTCTAATAAGCTGATGGAGATAATCATAGATAAGAAGTACGTCAACATAACACACGACATGATTAGCAAGTACGTGTCGATCTGCAGGAAATGCCAGCGCACGAAGCAAGACATGAAAATGAGGGAAAATCTGAGGTTAATGTTCAGAACCCAGATGCTGCGCAGGGGCGAGGTCAATTTGATGGACGTGCGGGAGTACAAGGATAAGCAGTTTAAATTTATCCTCTGCTACCGGGACAACATCACCAACTTCATTCTCATGCGCGCGGTGAGGACCACCTGCATCAAAGAGGTTGCACACGTCCTCCTCGACTTCTTTGCGATCATTGGCGCACCCTGCGTCCTGCAGAGCCCCCATGGCCGGAGCTTCATACACGAGGTCGTGTTGGAAATGATCAGAGTATGGCCAAGCCTCAGAATCGCCCACAGCGAGATGATCAGGACCGAGGCCAACACCCGGGCCAAAGAAATACGGACTGAATTGATCCGAGATTTTGTCAAGACTTGGCTAGACACTAACGAGGGTACCACCCTGTATCAGGCGGTCCGCTACGCACAGATGGTGGTCAACATGGCACCCGCAGACTCTGGGCCCATCACCTCTTACGAGCTGATGTTCAAGAAAAAGATGCAGTTTGGGATAAAGGCCGAGCTCGGGCAGTACCTGCCTCTCTCGATTCACACCCAGGAGACAATGGAGGCATTCATTGAGACTTGGCCTCACACCATTGACTATTAAGTCTTCAGATTTCGTCAAAAACATAATTTAAAAAATATTATTACATTACCTTAACATTAATCGCGTCACTTTAGACAGTATAATTAACAGCATTAATCATCTATTTAATCAATTATTACGTAGAAGTAGGATTTCAAGAATAGTATCGTAGAGTAGGGGATCGTTGAAATAGAGCTTTGTAGTGGAGCATGGCTCCATAGGCGAATGTATAACATTTACTATTTATTGTATGTCTATTTAGCATTAATAAAGGACCCCAAAAAAAATTAAAAATGATTAAAAAATGCCAAAATGCTATTTCATTCAACCCTCACACAAAAACTTACATACATTTATTAAATTATTCATAATAGCATATTAAAACAATATATAACTGAAATCTAAAGATTTTAAGATAACATATGGAGATTGATAGATTAACAAATATCATAAAAAAAAATTTAGTTTTATCTTTACAAATACTCATATAGTAGGTATATGTATATAGTATAATATAGTACATATATAAAGTTACACTGCAATATTCGTCCTACGCAGTGGAAACTTCTAGAAAATACGATGTATATTTCTACATATGTGTATATAGAAGGTCTCCTGCAGAATCAATCAATACCTTTGTAATCCCTATCCGAAAGGGGTTGGAATGCGCTTTGAAGCACTAACCGAAGCGCTCTACGCGTCTAGGGACGCTGTAGGATAGTACTATATAAACACTATTCTGTATATTTTTTGGACCTATCATATTGGTTCAATGTTTATTTCAATGTTTATGTTTAAAATATTATATTTTCTTTTTAATTATATGTAGAAGAATAAATAATGTTAAAATATAAAAAGAAATCTGAGCGTATATTCGATGGTTGTGGGTTCAATTCTCTGGTATTAAAATAAACACACAATTTATAGAAAATTGTGCTGGAATTGGGGACTGACACTACATTCTCTTTATCTACCTTACCTTACCTTTTCAAGATGCAGTGTGAAGCTAAAAAATTACCTCATACTGTATCTTTCATAGAAAAGTAGTCTGACTCTAGCTAGGATTTCATTGTGACTTGTTAAATACATTTATCACAGTGTACAATGAACATATAAAAGATTTATTGTTGAAAAAACAAAACTTAATCTGAACTGAATACATAAAATAAATGAAAACTAATGTTAACAGGATAAAATAGTATTATAATGTTTATTTTTTGAAAAATAAGTTTTTTTATCACTACATTTAATTTTTACAAGAAATATAATTACTTAGATTAACATCTAAATTATATATCAAAAGATGTCTTTTTGACAAGAGAAACCGAGTATTTCTCTTATTGCCTCAGGAGATCTGTCTTCGCATCCATTTGTATCTTACTATAGGACTGAAATGTCTAAGTAACTTGACGATTCATGAGAGCTCGCATTGGCCTAATTCTTTGGCTTTCGACAATATTTGTTTAAATATTATTATTATATGTAATATAGCAGATTTATATAAAATATATGTAGTTAATTTTATAGTAAATTTATAAAATTAACTACATATCAATCTTTTATAAATAAACAATCAAAATCTGTCTCAAGGACAGAAAATATTTTAAGTGACAAGCAGATATATAGATAGTTAATAAAATTAAAAAAAATAAAAGGTAGTGAAAATTAACGTTACGAGAAACCTCCTTAGCAGAGGCCTCTGTTCATTTGTTACCATGTCATATCCAGTATCTATAATCCATTTTAGCAAAAATCTAAATATTATTATTTAATTAATCCATGAAATAAAGCACTAAAATCAACATTTCAATTTACAATAAAGGAGTATTTTCAACAGATTGTTATAGTCTATCAATTAGTGTTTTTTTGGTCACTCTACAGACACATATTTAAAATGCTTTGCAGAACTAAGAATTTACTTGCTTCATAGATTTAGGTTTTTATTACTTTCATTCTATTTATTTATTTATTTTTACAGTAAATTAAGCTAAAGTGAGTCCAACAAAGAAGTGAGCCATTCCCAACACAATTCTTTGATCGCTTTTCTGTAAGAAACATCAACTTAGAAAAATTATATTGAATAACGCTGTTTATTATTTATTTACATATTTTGTACATGTACAAACAAGTATGTTACTAAGTGGAATTAAATATTGTTACTGAAAATGATTAATAATATTTAAGTTAAAGTAAAACCATTTTTTAAAAAATTTACTTGAATTACTCACAGCCTCATACAAATGTAAACTACTTTCCACAATTAACTTTGTAGTTTTTAGTTTAAATTGACTTTATTATGTTGGCAGCCAAAAGCGCTTATTAGGGAATATTAATAAAAATAATATTTTCAATTAATTATTAAATAAAAGTCAAACTATAATGATTTAATCTATGATTTATATATTTTAATATCTATTAGTTAACAGGTGAAATTAAATGCACATGGTTTATTCTTATACTATTTATTATAATAAAACTACAAGGATTCATGATTGTAATACTCTTTATTGTTTTCAAACAATTTTAGGTATATAAATCCTAAATTTTGCAATGTTGTGCTTTGAAAATCAGGTTACATAGGAGGCGTTGAAGGCTAGTCAATACACATACATATTACATCAAATGAGACTGTAAGAATAGTAAAAAAGTTGCATAAATATCTGAGAAGTAGCAACTTAGCATTACTTTACTAAACGATTTTACCAATGATACATCTTACCATATATTCAGAAATATTATGTATTTTGAATACTCATCAAAAATGTAACAATTAAAATGTTCACAAACGATTCATTAAGCAAAACTGTGATATAAATCTAATTTATTCATTCGTAAACACATATTTTAATGCTCAATTGACAGTTTTTCTTGTTTATATTTTAGACAAGCAATAAGCGACAGATTATAAATCATGTTATGACCACAGATAGCTACAATTTAATTACTACAAGGTTTATTTTATAGCATTGAATAAAAATATAATAATTTTGTCAAAGGCATATACAAAGCTCCACTGATTCCCGCAGTTTTGTAATCAATTATTTTATTTTTAAACCTGCCATTTTACAAGGTTCGTAATCAATTTGTTAATAGTAAATGTAATTATATATAAGATTAACAATTTTATTATACAATATACAAAAGTACATTAAATAATGAATGTATTATAAAATTATATTGTGTGACAATGTACCTACTATATAAAACTGTCAAATAGAAGTAGATACATTCTAATTCCATTAGCGGTAGGAGGCGACAAGAACGTGACGCTATGTTATTTGTAAACAAAGACATGCTATACGTTGCTAAGACTGGTAGAGACTTGTAAGTCGGGAACCAAAATATAAAAAAAAATATTTAGTATTTTTAGTCTTAAATATAAATTTAAAGATAATAGAAAAAGCAATGTAAAAAACATAGCTTTGTGCTTATATATTAAAAAAAAGTATTAAACGTAATATAATTCAGTGCAATTAATAAGATAATGAACAGCTTATTGGATAATAATTATCAATGAATCAAAAAACCGTTGTATAAAGTGTTCTTTTAAGTTTTTTAGTTAAAAAGGTTTTTAAATTATAAAATTGAATGCTTCAATAAAAAAAGCAGTGTTTTTTTTAGTAAATGTTAATTATTGGTACATTGACTTTAAAAAATGCGAAACCGTCCTTTTTTGGAATATATAGATTTGTAATAATAATATATTTTTTATTAATCTATATATTTGTTTTCTTCCAAATATTAAATATGTATATATTTTTCTTACAAATTACAATAAAAAGTCATTTTAAATTAGATATATTTATTTTATTAATAAAATACTCCTGAAATTGGCACCTTCTTTTACCTACAACTATTTACAGTTTCACTTAATTAAACTTAGTATTTGCCAAGCAAATTATAAATAACATCACAATATTTTATTCGCATAATATAATATAAACAAAAGTAGCATAAAAGATAAATTATATAAATAATACAAATATCAATAACCGTTCTATAAAATAATAAAAACATCTTGTAAATAGCCACAAAACTATGTGCAGTGTTTCCGAACGATGCAAATAATTAATCGATAAAATGAACAAATGTTGTCTTCATACAATGTCCTCCGTCGTTAGATCTTGCTTTCTCTCTATAACCTGTTGCGCTGAGATGTTTATCATAAACGGATTCCCAATCTGGCCCAATCCACTAGTGCATGCCATGTCTACAGGTACGTCCGGCCCGATATCCGTTTTCCCAAGCTGCTGCCGCGCGGGGGGCTCTACTACCTTTGTTCGCTCGCGACACGCCTACCTCAATTTCAGGGTTTCATAATATTGCAAATAGCAAATTTTTCAGATCAAATACTTTATTGAATAGATAGACATTGAGAATACAATGAAATCTTAAAACTATGACACTTAGTAATTTGGATCGGGGCCGAATATGTTACCTAACACATATAATATCTTGTATTCTACTTGTTAATTTTGACCTGTCTCCTCGAAATTTATTTAATCTGATAAAACGTTAAGAATTAAGATACATTTAAAATATAATACTGATCTCCTACGTCTACAGTGACAAAAGGTAGATCTTTAGGAGGGGGTGTGGCTACTTTTACATCAATATTTTATAATGTTTAAAATCGCATCATATGCTTAATTATTCAAGAATGCCCTCAGCTCCTCCTCAGAGATGAGCTCATCGGGGAGTTCCTCTGCCAACTCGCTGGGCAGCCCCAGTTTGATAGTGGTGCCAAACATGGCTTCGTAGGGGCTGCAGTTGATGCGCGAGTTGTGCGCCCCGTTCATCATTAGTTGGACAAAGCGTATGCCTTCTGTCCAGTTGCGAGTACGATTTTCCGCCAGCCATGAGCGCAGCATGTTCTGTATGTCAAGTGTCGCGCGCGCACCGTGGATGTGCGAGTGGCGTGGCGTGCCGTGCACCATCTTGAGATCCGGCCACAAGCTCGCCATCTCCCTGATAATGCTGTTCGCGAACTCCCTGCCGCGGCTGCTCTGCAGTATGTTCGGGGCGCCGAACATCGTGAACACGTCCAACAGGACTTGTGTGATTTCTTTTATCCTGTCGGTCTTGAGAGGGCGCATCTGAACGAACTTGGTGACATGGTCGCGGTAGACCATGATGAATTTGTATTCGCCGTCCTGCTGCGAGACCATGTTGATTACGTCGACCTGTCCCCTGGAGTTCATTTCAGTGTTGAGTATTGAATTTTCAGCAGCGCTTTTGCGCGAGGCATTGTGCCTCTTCCCGCAGGTCTTGCAGAGACTCAGGTAGATTCCGATCATCTCGCGAGTGATGTTCTTGTATTTTGAATGTATCGTTTTTTCCATTTTGTTTCTTCCTCCATGGCCGATGGATACATGAGTTTCGTGTAGAATCTCAAATATTTCCTCTGTGTTCACATAGAACTTTGCCACACTGCCCTGTTTCGGGGGCGCGATCAGCTTCTCCCTTTCCATTACATCGCAGTAAACGTCATATCTACGGAGGCGATGGTAATCTTCCGGCTTCTTGTTTTTGTTTGCCTTTGAAATTTTGACTTTCTGTATCATCTCCGAATATTGCAGTTTGGAGAATATCTTAGTATTCTGGCTTTTTGAGGCGATCAGTTCGTGGAGTCTTTTATTGAACCGATGGTTCATATCACTTTTGGTGTACTTCATATTTGGGCGTACCAGGTCCCCTTCTTTGTTACAGAAAACCGTTCGCCGAGTAACACGACCACTTGCCTTGAAGTAGCAAGGCTGGACTGTGATGCTTGCCGCTTGTTGCCTGTATCGAGCGGTCCCGGGCTAGGACGCGGCCCGCGCTTATTGGTCCAGCAAGATTGATGGAAATTAGGTCTTCGCGCCGCCGCAGTGCCAATAAGGCTCAAATCACAAACAAGCTTCGAGAACATTCTACGCTCAGTTTTATTTATAACTACATTATAACTTAATATCGTGAGGTAATTTTATAGGAAAAAATATGAGTAACTGTTTTTGTTTAGTAAATTATTTGTACCAGACGTCTGTACAACAATTACAGTGATAATTCAAACAGAGCCTTAACTGAAAAATCAATAACTTTGGTCAGCGTTGAGAAGACGCCATCTGTCGTGTAACATTTTCCATTACAACTTTAAAATGTTGCACTGTTGCACATTAGATGGCAAATTTTCTAAAATTTACTAAATTAAAAAAAAATCAATTATTTCATTAATTACGCAATTCTTTTTTTTAAATAAACGTATGAATTAAATCCCTATTAAACTTTTCATTGAGAACAAAAACTCAAGTCAAACAATATTACTTTTTAAGTGTTATACCAATTTTACGAAGTATATAATTCTTGGGAGGCTTCTCAAGGCACAGGGACAGGCGACAGGTTGGCGGTACGATTGGCACTTAAGGAAATGAATACAAAATGTTCATTTCCTTTCTCTGGTAACGAAAAACGCATACCACGGCGTTAAGCTCCGCTACTCACAACGCAACACCTAATGGTAACAAAATATTTTAACACTACATTCCCAATTTCCCTCTACCTATCCAATTATATTACGTGCGGAATACAACCGAAATACAAAAAAAAACAACTTAAAACTACCATTTAAATTTCTAATTTAAATAAAAAGATAATATATAAATATATATATATATATATATATATATATATATATATATATATATATATATATATATATATATATATATATATATATATATATATATATATATATATATATATATATAAAGAAATAGAAATAAAACACAAATATTGCTTAAAACTCGTTTATTTAATACTGTAACGAAACAATCACTAGTAGGCAGGCGGCGCTTGCCACAAATACTAAATAGGAATGTTTTCTTAAAATAAGAAAACTTAAATTTTAATTTAACTTTAAATATTACATTAGTTCAGTAAACATTTCAAAAAAAAGCCATAGAAAATTGACTTGAAACCGTTGGAGGCAGTAAGTTGTTAGATGTTTGACCGGTTTTTCTCCTTGTTTTGGGACAAATATGTATTTATTTAGATGCGTTCAGATTCTATAGTTAGAAATTATGTTACATACTTTCAAATCATAAAGCAGATGACAAAAATTGTGTAGCCAATAGTTTTTAAAGCATCTAATACTGATTCTGATTCCAATTTTTCAAACACACTAATTAAAATATATATTATAAAAGTATATATAAAAGTAATCCAAAAATCGCCATTTTTGCCCCAAAAAAGAAAAAAAAGAACAGATATTCACAGACAAAAAAACTTCAATTAACAACCTCATACTGTCAAGTTAGAGAAAACGATAAAATTAAAAAACGGGCGGATTTTGTTGAACATATGAATTATTTTAAAAAAGAAACATAGCCGTATATAATATAATAATAAGTATGAAAAATAATATTCTTGGAATTCCTGCATTACGTACAAATCATAGAACAAGGGACGGTAGTGCGAAAATAGCATTACAACTGCCATAATTTGATTAATTGAAAAAAACAATTAAAAAAGCCGTTTCTAGTAACATTTTTTGATTATTACTCTATTAATATATATATATATATATATATATATATATATATATATATATATATATATATATATATATATATATATATATATATATATATATATATATATATATATATATATATATATATATATATATA
>DWMZ01000102.1:0-37802 GCA_018249855.1 Eueides tales michaeli
AATAAAAAAAAATATATATATATATATATATATATATATATATATATATATATATATATATATATATATATATATATATATATATATATATATATATATATATATATATATATATATATATATATATCCAAAAACTACAATAAAATACATATGTACAACACTACACCGTACAAAGAATATAGATTATAGATGACTGGCTAAACAGGAGGGCCTTCATTGAAATTGTATATACTCGTAAAAGTATATTTTTGAAGCCTGTCGTGGCGCAGAGGCACAAGCGTGTAACTGTAAACGCGAGGTTGTGGGTTCGATCCCCACTCGAGGAAATGAAACATTTGACATTTTCAATTTAAATATTTCATATTTTCGTTTCTTTGCTCTTGTAACAAGACGAAGCGCGTTATTGAGCATTCAAGACGCTATAAATCAAATTTGGCGGAAAGTGACGAATTAGACGGATGATCTAGGTTCCTAAGTTCCTTTTGCCATGTGCCGGATACAGCGTGAAGGTGAAAGAGATAATTATATTTGATTTTTTTTTATAATGAGTGCTCTATCACTATGTATTTATGAGAAAATGCATACCTATTAATGAAATTTTATAAAAAAGGCATACAATTTCGAACAAGTATTTTTATAAGCACAGAATATGTAGTGCCTGTACACTCTGTTTTACGATTTCCGCTCATTATTTAAAGACATTGTTAGTCGTTCGTCCGAGTTAGATGAAGGCAGAGGCAGAGAGGAGAAAATATTAAAATGTAATCATAAAAACATGATTAACATGATTAATGTGAGACCTGTAGTGTCGTACGAGCACTAGTGTGCGACTGTCAACAGGACGGGTAGTTGGTTCGCGGAAATGAAGTTATTTGATATTTTCATTTCTTAGCTTTGGTAACAAGGCAAAGCGCGGCGTTGTGTTCCGCCACACACACTGCCTCAAAAACTCTACTAAAACTCTCCTGCCTGTCTATGTGCATAAGAACGAACGAAAATAACTAGAAATCTCTATAGTCTTATGTATTATATTATAATTGTAAAGCCTTAAGAAATAAAGTATTTATTGTCTACATATATGTGTATCGAGGTCATCGTTGCATTTGGAAGCAACATGCAACAGTTACGATCGATACAGCCACCCTCGACCGGGGAAATATGACTATATTAGTAGTTAGATGTGTTTATATCGAATGAAAGTGGAGAAAAGAGAGTTATGTCTGCTAACCAGGAGAAAATATAAAATATGTATATAACTAACGTGTGTATACCTATATACACTTGTATCAGAACGTTGAATCAAAAAAGAAAAACCTTATAGGGCAGCTTCATGCTGTATCCCGCCCTTGGCAGGGTAGACAGAGCAACTTGAGAATCTAGTGTTAAGGCTCTTCCATCCGTTTCCCACTCTCCTCTGAATTCGAGGCATCGCGTGTTGATTGCCGGAGCTCAACGCCACGCTTTGCCTTGTTACCGGAGCGAAGAAATGAATATTTTTTTTTATACCGCACATGGCAGAGTAGGCAGAGGGAACCCGGGAACCCAGTGTAAAGACACTCCGTTCCACTTCCGTTCCCCACTTTCGTGTGTGGTGGCGGAACTCAACGCCGCGCTTTGCCTTATTACCAGAGCGAAGAAATGAAACATTAAATATTTAAATTGAAAATATGAAATATTTCATTTCCTCGACTGGGGATCGAACCCAGAACCTGTCGATTACACTCACACGCTTGTGCCGCTGCGTCACGACAGGCGTCAGGCTTTAATAATTTATATATTAACTATTGAATTGCTTCGAGTGCACACACAGGTGCCCCTGCACCACGAAAGACCTTATCTTTTAATACAATCATTACTAAACCTCATAGGAAATTTGACTGAAAGGCTTAAAAATTTCAATGATTTTACTTATTTAACAATTACATGTGCGACTACTAATGGTAGGTGTCAAATTCTATTAAAGAAAGATCGACTTAAATTCAAATGAGTAAAATTTTTTAAGCTCATTCTTATTATTATGTAATGAAAAATAAAGATATAGGGTGATGGTCTGTCGTGGCGCAGTGGCACTGGTGTGTGACTGTAGATGCGACAGGTTGTGGGTACGATCTCCTTTCGAAATGAAATATTTATTGTATAATTTTTTTTTTGTTTTGATAAAAAAGGCAAACAGCGGAGCTGATTTCCGCCACTCAACGCACATTGCCTCAACTTTACCGGAACTTGGTTCCCAGGTTCCCTCTGCTTACCCTGTATTGTGCGGGATATGGAGTGAATCTAAAAAAAGATTATATAATTAAAAACAAGCTTTTTTTAATATTCCTTTACTTGATATTTTGGGTGTGATTTCATTGTTTCCACGTTCTTATCATTATTTAAAAACGTGTGTTCGGCAACGGATTACAAAATATGCTTTTTCTTCTCAGAGACCGTTCCATATATGTATTTATAAATGCATATTAACATCGTTGTCATACTAGCTATAGAAGCGGTCGATGGAAATTTACAAGCGATCGATAGAGATATCCTGGAGAATAATTGATTTATTTATAGTATTTTTGTTGCTTTGCTCGTTTTACATTTCTTTTAAATTAATATAACATTTTTTAGGTATTCATATAATCTTTTGTTATTACATCATATAAAAATAAACATAGGCAAATATCAAATATTTTGTACTTAACCGCAACAATAAACATTATATATACAAGTGTATGTTTATTTTAATGGTTGTTAAAGAAAATTACTATGTTTCACCAATCGTTTTCGTTCGATTAAAGGGGTTGAATTTATTTAGAAAAAAAAAATATTAATATTGCTATTGAGATTTCATGACGATTTTCCTTTTGCACTTAAAAGGTAGCCCCCGATGCCCCGGCGCTCTCCAACTAGAAAATACGCTATATGCTAAAAAAACATTTGCTAAAAAATGCTAAAAAAACACTTAGCATATGCACCACGACTATATTAAAATTCAATTTCATTTTGAATTTGAATACATATATTGTATGTATTTTAAATATAATTACAGACTCTGGAGCTATCCCGCAGTGCAGACGAGACAGGACGGTGTCTATACAAGCTCATATTCCAGCTTCTGCTGTTGCTGGAGACCAACAACAAGATGGTAGTGGCGGTGTACAGCGCGGCCCTTGAGAATAGGGTGAGTGACTGATTCTTACTTTTCAAATGGTTAGATTTTAAATTGCGAATGTTTTAATTTAATTTATACATGTACGTGTACAGTGGCTTAATATGATTAATTTTTCGCAAAATACGCCAAAGTACGACCTCGGTACTCTTTTTGGCAAAAGGCCTCATTAACATTATTGAAAAATTGGCAAAAATCTTATTTAATGTTAATTTTTAGTATATAAACCGGAAACGGTAAGATGAAAAGGTTATTTTATACTTTACTGCTAAATTAATCCATGGTCATATACTGATGTGACTTAAGATATTTGATACAAGGAAAAATGTTAAATGCACTTAGTTTATATCTTACTAAGTTAGATATCTTTTATATTATAAATGTGGCTTACATTTTTTTTATGGTTATATAAGTGTTATTGAAAAAGATTTACCAGTTTAGTTTTTAAAGTGACAGATCAAGTATTGTTCTCCTAATATAAAACATTAGCTGTTTACTCAAATACGTTTGAACGAGCAATTCTTGTATATATTTATATATAACCTTAATCTCGTAAACGACTAGCATAGATTTTACTATACAGCGGTTTCGGAAGCGAACCTTGGTTTCATATTTAGAAGCAACGCTATTTTATCTGTACTTTCCAGAATTTAATGGTAAAAAAAAGCCTTTTTAACACTGTCAAAAAACCGAAATTCGCAAGATCACAATAGCTCAATTGGGCGTATCCGAAACACAGGGACCCCAACCGGGGGACTCGAGTGCAAATGTTGTCTCTGAAGTGCATCGAATCACAAGACTTTACAAAATAGTTAAGAACAGAGCTCGATTATGCACATACTTTATTATGATGTCTTATACCACTGATCAACAGTAACTGATGTTCAATGGTAACATCATTTTCAGAGAAGGAACAGCGAAATATTATGAAAATATAATTTAACCTATGTAGAGCTCCATTCCCGGGATTTCAGGGTTACAGCTTAATTTGAGTAAGTCTATTGAGAGTGGTGCGATCGATATGCACTTGCAAGCCACCCCCCCCCCCTTTCCTGCTCCTCCTTCCCCATGGAGGGTAGGGTGGTCCTTTGTGCATCAAACAGTATTGATCGTAGTACTGCACAAGCGCAGTGCATGTAGGTCATACAAGGACTTGTGCATCATTGTGAAATTATTGCTTGATATATAATATTTTGGCTGTTTATTAAATATTTATTTATTAATAATAATGATGCAATTGAGATCTGCCTAATGATGTAAATATCAAAACGTTTTTAATGATAGATGTGTCAAAATCTTGTTTTTGTTTGTTGTTTGTATTGATTGCGCATTGCATCAAATGCAGCGGTAAATGGGAAACTGAAGTGCCGTAATGAGAACAGAGTGTCTTAACACTAGGTTCTCATGTTCTCTCTGCCTACTTTGTTACAGCACGAAGCCAATAAAATCGCAATGATTGAGGAGATTATGTCCGGATCATTGATTGAATAAATATAAATAGGATGTACCTTATAGCCTATGTATGATACAGAAATATAGCTTGCTTGTAATTAATATGTTAGGATATAATTAATAATGTGGAAAATTATTATAAAATAGTAAGACTTTAAGAAATATAAGTAGAATTATGCGAATTGTAGCTTGTACTTCATATACAGATACACTGTGTTAAAGTATACTAAAGAATTTTGTAAATTATTTATATAAATTTAGCGTTTAATGGATAAAATTTTTGTCTGATATCAATAAGTGTGTGTTAAATATGTTTTAGGAGCGAGAGCTTAGAGCCCAATGTGTTTTAGAATATTTTCCTTAAAGGTCTTGTCTTCTTTTGTAATCTTCGAAAAACAACTTTAATAGTAAACTGCATTGTGAACTAGCCTCAACTTTTAACATGGCTACAGGCTACCTAGGTCCCGGGCTCCTCCACCACCGCCCCCCCTCTCACTTCCACCTGCGCCACCCACACCCAACTGTTACATAATATTTGTTCCTAGAAACGTATGCTCTTTAAATTTTATAAAATAATAGGTATATCTTGAATTTGGTATCGATGGAGGTGGGAAATATTTCTTTCTCCTTTTTTCAGCTTCTCGGTGAAATGGCTGGATAGGCAGAAAGAATTTATTAATACAACGTTTTGTTTCCCACTTTCCATCGAATTTGTGGCATTGTGTGTTGAGTGACGTAACTCAATACGCACTTACCAAATCGAAGAAATGAAAACATTAAATGTTTACTTTGAAAATATTACATATTTGCATTTTCGCAAGTGGTGATCGAACTCACTACCTGTCGCATATACGATCACACGCTTGCGCCCCTGTGTCACGACAAGTCTCTGACATATTATAGAGAGCATAAAAATATCAAATATTGTCATAAAAAATGAAAGGATTCAAATTAGCAGTTTGCCAGCTCTTCCGCCATGACCTACTTACTATTCTGGGAAATGAACCTGAACTTAACTTCAATAATGAACTGATGAATTGATATCACATTAGAATAAATTGCATAATTAGATTTTCTTTGGCTCGACCCTGTGTGTTTTAAGAAAATGTTGGTCAGATTTTGTCATAATTAGTAAAGATTTCAACGTCTTTCTAAACAATATCACAATTACATTATAATTATGATCGTGGGCGTAGCTGTACAAACATTTTTTTTTTTAAGTTACACTCCAGGAACCGAGGAAAATATTCCTATATAGACTCATGCTCGTAATGACTTGTTACGACTTAAAAATGTTACAAGTCGCTAGAAACTTAATTTTAAACTAAAAATATATAATAATTACTACATTGAAAGAAATCTAAATTACTACATTAAATGTAATAAGGCAAAGCGCGGCGTTGAGTTCCGCCACTCAACACGCAATGCCTCAAATTCGGCGGAAAGTAGGGAAGGGAAGTGGAACAAAGTGTTTTG
Organism: Eueides tales michaeli; assembly: GCA_018249855.1. Lineage (NCBI taxonomy): Eukaryota > Metazoa > Arthropoda > Insecta > Lepidoptera > Nymphalidae > Eueides > Eueides tales. The sequence continues at coordinate 6,080 of DWMZ01000102.1, forward strand.
ACACTAGGATCCCGGGTTCCCTCTGTCTACCCTGCCTCGTGCGGGATACAGCGTGAAGCTAAAAAAAAAATAGAACAAATCTTTGCAAAATGATTTTCTACACATAAAAAGGTTTACATATAACTAACTAACTGCTTAGATGTACTCAAGTGACATTACAAAGTAGCGCAGTACCGATTACCTACACGTGACTAAACTGGATAATATCGTATATAATCTGTAATAGAATGATACCCGCCCGCCCGTGAGAGGATGCCATCAATTTGTCACTTAACACGATTGGCGGTTGATATTTAGTTATATAACGTCCATATATTAATTTAATATATACTTTGTCGTATATAATTAAATAAATAAATATAATAAGGCAAAGCGCGGCGTTGAGTTTCGCCACTCAACACGCAATGCCTTAAATTTGGCGGAAAGTGAAGGACGGAAGTGGAACGGAGTGTTTTAACACTCGGTTTCCGGGTTCCCTCTGCCTACCCTGCCTCGTGCGGTATACGGCGTGATGCTAAAAAAAAGAAATAAATATGAATTTTAATTACATACTTTGAAAATAGGGGCCTGTCGTGGCGAGGGGCCCAAGCGTGTGACTTTAAACGCAACAGGTTGTGAACGCTGTATCCCACATTTGACATTGTATGCAGAGGGAATTTGGGAACCTGGGGGGGAATTTGTGGTTTCGTTCCCCACTTTCCGCCGAATTTGAGGCATTGCGTGTTAAGTGGCGGAACACAACGCTGCGCTTTTGCCTTATTACCAGAGCGAAGAAATGAAACATTAAATATTTAAATTGAAAATATTAAATATTTGATTTCCTTAATCTTTCATTTCGCCAATCTACACGCATTGCATCAAATTCAACGAAAATTGGAGATCGGAACGGAGTATCTTAACACTGGTCTGGTCCCCTAAGTTCACTCTGCCTATCCTGCCATTTGTTGGATACAGCTTGAAGCTGAAAAAAAAAACGCGCCGTTAACCTACATGCAGTAGTCGATTTTTCTAAAAAGGAGGAAATTCATTATTTATATATACATATATACATATTTTCCATTAGTCTGTAAAAAATGAATATGTATTCTCCCTCTTGTAGTAAGGCGTTAAAAGCCTCGTCTAAATAAATACAATTGTCTCCTTTTAGATAATTTTCAACAAATAAATTTATACACCTTAAAGTATATTTACCATCATGTCAGATTGAAATATAAAAGAAAATATATATATATCTTAAGCTATGAACAAATTTGCATTTGTAGAAAAGAAATTTTTTCTTCATATGAGTACTTTTCATATTTTTTTATAAGATACAAAATATAAAGTAAATTATAAAATCAATCAGTTTCATCTGTTCGACGATTTCCAAGTTATTTGTCAAAATAATTATTGAAATGATCATCAAAACCAGTCTGTTTTCCCATAAATATGCGTACAAATATAATAGACAGAAAGTTTCATCTCCTCACTCTGTAGAGAAGCTTTATTCAATTGATTCAAGTTACCTACAAAGATAAATCAATGTCTATACTAGAAGAGTCGCGTCGCCGGACAATATATTTTGAGCACTCAGGTTAAAACATGTTTTTTTTTTTACTTTATGTACAATAATTATCGAAAAACCATAAGATTGTACGATAAACTATGGTTACTTTTATATAAAAAATAATATTATATTGAAAAATATATATAACTTAATATAGAAACGCAAGTTTGTATCACTTGTTACAGAGATGTAAGGAAAAATAGTTTAGTGATACGTTCCCCTTTTAGGTAAAAAGGCGTTGCTCACAAATGAGTGCCACCCAACGCCTTGATATTATATCATTTTATTTGCTTCTATCTCCAGGGTGTAGAAATGAGTGCGGCGGTAAGCACCGTGCGCGCGGCGCTCAACGCGCACGCGGCGGACTCGTGGGCGGAACACTCGCCCGCGCCTCACGACGACGCGAGGCTGCTGCATCTCATGCATAGACAAAGGTGACCACATATATTTGAAGACTCTCAGTAATATAAATAAATATTTAAATCATAATATAACTACAGACAAACAAACTAACAGAAATGCAATATATGATATATATTCGCAGCGCTAAGCATAAAAGTGTGACCTAGTGTTAAGACACTCCCCCTTTATATTAAGATATTTCTATTCTCCACTTTATGCCGAATTCTAGGAAGCATTGCGTGTTCAGTGGCGGTACTCAACGCTTTTCCTCATTGTCATAGAGATGAAATGATAATATGTGAAATATTTCATTTCATCAAGTTGGACCGACTGGCCTTAGTTTAGACAATTAATTAAGTTTCAATTTATGAACGGACGGACGGATCCATTATATCAAAAATCAAAATATACAATCATAACATTTTATACCAAAAAAATATTAACCACATCCTTACAAACAATATCTATGTATAATATTGCACATAGAGTCCCGCGTGACCCAGGCGATGCTATACAAGAGAGAAATACAGTGCTTACTCAAGTGTTCTGTAAATATTGTTTATAGATTCTATTTGTACTGAGTCTATGCGTTCAATCCTCCATTAACGATGGAAATCACGTTTTAAGTCTTTTTTTCTTAGAATCGATTTGTGAGTGGATAGTTGGATCGTGTTGAGGAATTTTAACATTTTTTATAGAATGTTCCATGTAACTACCTAAATGTTTAATAAACGGTATGCGATCAATAATTGTTAATTTTCCAGATCTTATTAGAATGTCAGGAATGTCTAAATGGCTTTTGTTCTTTATTGAAGATTAAATTCAAATTCAACACAGACAAACAAAAAAAATTAAAAACATTTTATAAATGCTTCCAACTTATAACTTTACAGATGGACGCCAGTTTTGTGTTTCTATATGTATAATTATATATCTGTCTCGACTACATCAGATGGGGCGCGGCGCTGGCGGCCGTGCGCGAGCGCAACGCGGAGCGCATCCTGGAGCGCGGGGAGCTGCCCGAGGACGACGTCACCAGCCTCCTGCACGTCTACTGCAAGGGGCTGGCGCAGGCACATCCCGGTACATCTTTATTATATAATCATCTCTCACATCTCATTGATAAACAAGTATATATGACTCATTAATATTGTACGTCGTTGCAGACATGGTGGCCATCACGCGGCCGGTCAACGAGCTGTCCCAGAACCTGTCGTTCATGATGGAGAGCCTCTACAAGGTGTCCGTGTCGCTGTCGCGCCACGAGTTTGTCTGATACCGCGCCCCCCCGCCCCCCGCCCCGCGACGCGCCGCCCGCGCTCCCCCCGCGCCCTCCCCGCCGCCCCGGCGCGCGCGCGCACCGCCCGCGCCCGCGCCGCCTCCCCCTCCCCCGCCGCCACCACCCCCTCCGGCGCCCTGTCCCCCTCCCCCCGCGCGCGGCCACCCTTCCCGCCCCCGGCACCGCGCGCGCGGCGCCCGCCGCCCCGCGCTGCACAGCTGTTTCAATATTGACATATAAATGTTTAACACCACTACACCATATGTAATGTTGTTTTTGAAAACGTCTTATGAAATTGGTTTTAATTTTTGTTTTACTAATACTGATTATGAAATTTAAATATCATCGCATTCGTCATATTCACTTAATTCGCGTTATTTATATGTCATTATTACATTTATGATCATCATCAATTCATTGAATGTACGAACGGATGAAGTTTTCAAGCCAAGGACAAAAACTCCACGACCGGACTGAGACATTATTACACGAACTGAGAGGACTCGAACCCCGAACTACGGTTAGCCACGCGGACACATCGCACAAAACTAAAGTGCACCGGCATAGTGACACACACAAGTCCCACACATTACTGAGGGCATATTTAAACCAAAAATTTAAAATAATAATTATTAATCATTATAATGAATAATCATCGATGTTTAAAAAAAAAGTAGACGAAATTTTGCCTTAAACATGTTACTCTTCTAAATGTCAAATTACATATATTATACACTTCCTTATTAATATGGATTAAAGTTTATATTTTTGTGGAATTATTTTATGCATATATATATATATATATATATATATATATATATAGATATATATATATATATATATATATATATATATATATATATATATATATATATATATATATATATATATATATATATATATATATATATATATATATGTGCGTGTGTGTGTTAGATTTAAATAAGGATGGTGTTTAAATAAAATGCTGTCCGTGTCTTATACTGGGGGTGGGCGATTACGAATGATTAATCGATTTGTAAGAAAATCGATCATTACTAAACAACGATTTGTTAATAATATATAAAATGTTGTAAAATAATGTATGTATTATATGAAAGATATGTGATTATTGAAATTGTCCAAATTCTGAAAAAAAAAATGTATTAAAAACACCATATCTAATGTACTGAAATAATATTTATGTTATATACATATTTTAATTTATTGTTTTAAAAACAAATTACAAATGAAATGAAAAATATTTTTTTATTTAATATATAAAGAAAATTCACGAGTGTCGTACAGTTAAGGAAACCTCAACACGCATATACGTTAGTTAGTTTCATATTCGAGGGTCGCAAGTTCGAATCCGTTAAATCATTCATAGTCACCATCTCTGGTGCGCTTCACTTTTAACACTGTAACAACTATTTCTGTGTCCATATAATAAATAATCACGTTAGAAGTAATAATAAAATAACGCTCCTCTCTAAAACAGCTCTCGTAATTATTAATAATTATACTTATTATATATATATATATATATATATATATATATATATATATATATATATATATATATATATATATATATATATATATATATATATATATATATATATATATATATTTATATTTTTTAGCTTCACGCTGTATCCCGCACATGGCAGGGTAGGCAGAGGGAACTGGAGGACATAGTGTTGAGACACTCCGTTCCGTTTCCCACTTTTCGCTGAATTCGGGGCACAGCGTGTTGAGTGGCGGAACTCAACGCCACACGCTGCCTTGTTATCAAAGAGAAGAATGAAAATTTGATAATATTTAACATTTAATTTCTTCGAGTGACGTCAAATAAATAAATATAAATTAATAGATTATAATATAAATGTATAATTTACGATTTTTCTTTAGCTTTTAAAAATTGAATTCAATAGAATATTTTCATAATATTATTATGTGTATTATTATTATATAATTGTTAATAAATCCTCCCCATATCATATGAATTTAGCCGTTTGAACTGCGGTTGTAGCTAATTTAGTGTTAAATTATTAATTATTAATTATTATTATTAGGCCAATTAATTGTACTGACCTTGTTAATAATTACACTCAATTTCATAATACTGATCTCAGCTAGGGTATCCACACACGCGATGTTTGTTCACACATAGACAGACTGACAAATTTATACGGCCTTCCTATTTATATATAAATAAATTAAATAGCATTTTAATAAAATTAATTGATTGATTTCTTTTTTTTGTATCGTTTCGCGTGTGATCAACCAAATATGTGTAATTTTCGCCTTTTTTTCCGCTCTTTTTTTGCGCGCATCGTATTATGTATTAAATTATTTTCTTGATTTCATGATGTGGAAGTATTGAATGTATTGGAATTAATTGCGCTAAGCTTCAATGTTCACGCCTTATTTAATTCTCTTTTTCGTGTATCCCAAATGATTTAAATTTTAGTTTAATTGTAATTTTATTAAACTTATGTTTTTACATATTTTTTTTGTGTGAATAAATAACTTGATATTTTTTTTTATTTATTCTTTTTGTGGCAACTTTTTTTAATTCGTTTAGATAATTACTTTAATATATTTAATGAAGTTAATATTGAAACATATATTGAGTATATATAAAAAATACAATTTTGAACTTGATTTTTCATGTCCATTGAGTATCAAATTTTACATAATATATGTCTCAAGAACAATTTTATTTGATATAACAAAACAAATATAAAATAAACAATGTATTATAAATGAATGTATACCGTCGTCCTCAAGCGGCAGTATGGAGTATTCTCTTTTAACCAAATGATAATTATTAATTTTGTCTACTCAACGCTTTTTTTGTGATATATTAATTTTTCTTTTAAGTTTTAAACTAATTACAATATTTATTTGTAGCCTAATTCCTTTGTTTCTCGTCCTGTTCGCGCGTAGTGAGACTATACTGATACTAATATTTGTAACCAGTTGTATATGTATTTGGAATTAATATATAAATTATATAAACATTTTTGTTTTATTTATATTAAAAAATTAGTTAAGAAAATATAGTGTTAGTTAATTATTCATTATTTTAATTGGATTGGTCTTCGGTCACTTAAGAAGAGACTCTAATCTTTCGGTTTTTTATATTAATATTTGATGATAGCCAATTAAATATTAAATATTAAACTTGAAGAAAGCTCCACCTATTGGACAATATAAGCATTTAAGTTGTATGAATTATTTCTAAAACTCTGTGTAGAGTCGCTAGATAAATATTTTATTATAGTACTATGGAGGGTAGAGGTAAGGAGAACCATCTCAAGTGAGAGAAAAGCTGAAAGTGTCCTCCTGTACGCAGCAAATAACGGTTTGAATACTCTCCCGATGTAGCGCTAGTGTGTCATCAGGGAATGATATGAATGTAGCAGTTATAAACAGTGAAATGTTGGGTTGAAAAAAATTAGTATATCTAAAAATTTTATTATGAGAAGACGTACTTAGATTTTTCTCAATCGTCCTAAAAACGCGCTGTGGGAAATTGGAAGTCTTCCGTTCCTTTTTTAAGTTAGTATCCTTCTCTGAAAAATTGTGGCGCTGCTTGTAAAAAATTGCCTGTTGCTACTGTGACGCCACCTTAATTTGCTTTATTTTAGTGGCCACTTTATTATAGGAATAAAACTCTTCCATTTACATTTAAGCCTATATTAAATGTCCCAGATGTGGTCAAAATGGCGTCAACAACTGCAGGCGTACTTAATTTAAATAAAATAATTACTATTTTCGAAATATATAAAAGATAAAAGACCGGAAGTTATAAAATTCTATATTTGCTGTGTTTTTAACGTATTTATTTGACGTCGTCTTGAAACAGAAAACAGACTCCTTTTGCGTAATATTTATAAAACAAGAACGTAAAACCACAAAAAGGAAAACTAGTGGAACATTAAAAAACTGCTAATAATATTAAATAATTTGAATAAAAATTACAAAAAACATATATATTTCTAATATTTTTCTATATTTTTTTAACCTACCAACCCCAACCTAATTTATTATTGTTCAAATGCCACATTGGCATTTGTCATATGAGTTTAACAGATTAACAAAATATAATTACAGAAAAGAATATTAACAATTGATATTAAGGCCCTCACACAGGGTCGGAATTAGTAATACAGCTGATAGATGTTTGCGCGCTCATTAAATCGTTTTGACAATTCGGAAAACGGCCTAAGTTAAATGTACCGTTTTTAATTATTCCTCTTTTAGATCATAATAGGCAGTCCAAAATTGCCCTTAAAATTAAATAAATTAAATTTATTACTAAACTAGTATAATAATATATTTAAGGCATATATATATATATATATATATATATATATATATATATATATATATATATATATATATATATATATATATATATATATATATATATATATATATATATATATATATATATACATGTATATGTATATATTCTATTTATTTTTCCAATACATAAATTAAATGTAGTTTGCCTTGCTATAATAACACCCAATGCGTAAAATGAAATTATTTATCTCATTTCATAGATCAATGCATTTCAACAACGTCATTACTTCCGGTCAAAAAATCACTTTTCTTTTACAATATTTCATAATGTATATGAATATAACATTTTTTAAAAATATTATTAATAATGAAAAATAAAAATTTGATTGACAACTAAAAAAGTGGTGTTTTACTATTATATGCACGTAATTGTATAACATTTTTTATAAGGAACTGAGCGTCCTCTTTATAATGATCCATTGTTAAAGTTATTCGGATACTCGAATTTCGAATAAGGCAATATAGTAGAAATTATTTCTACCAAAATAAAATTTATTAAAATACCTTTAAAAATACAATTTTCAAAATATAAAGGCTAATGGTTTTTTTTTCTAGAAAATTCCTATACAAAGAGATATAAGCTGTTTCCCGAATTATCAAAACAGCGTTCATAGCGTACCACAGATGCGGTAAAATTAGTGTGACTTAGACGCTCCATGTGACTTGACTAGTGCTTAGAGTACGGACGGATCAGAGCGTTAGCATCGCGAGCATTGATATTATTTTGACGTTCCACGTCAATACAAGCATTTCACCATCTTCACCGACTGCACTATATACTCAACTCATGTTTATATCAAAAAATTCTCTGTTCGATTATGTTTAACTTGTTGAATCCGTAAGCACACTCACAGTGTCGTGAGTGAGTGTCGTAAGTGCTGTTTGCACATTTCGGAAAACGGCCTACTACTCTATGAAATTAGTAGAATATTAGTACTCTATCAAATTAGTGGAATAAATATTAGTAACATGTATCGATGAAAATTTAGCTCAATCGTTTAAGATTAAAATATTTTTTAAAGTTATATACTAATCAAAATAATTAATCATATCCTTCTTCAAAGCTCAATGATATTATTTTTTAACACTGCCAACATTCCACTTGCACAGTGACAGTGGACAGATTAACTAAAGAGATAGATTATATAAAATCATAGTCAATTGCGCAATAAAATATTGAGATATAAAATATTTTATTTTGTAGTGTTAGTCATTTAAAAGAATATCATAATATATTAAGCACAACTTTTCGATAAGTTTTTCTAAACCCAGCTCGTTTCAATATAATTTTATTTAGATAAAATTAAGTACGGTTGCAGATATTGACGCCATTTTGACCAAATCTGGCACATGATGTAATAGTTGCGAGACGCGAACTATTTAGAGACACAAATATTAATATTTCAGTAATAATATGTCAAGGTTTCATTTGATTAAAAACAAAATCGTTAGTTTTCACTCTGGTTAGTGCAACGTGTAGTATATTCGCACTTTTGAAATGATAAACAAAAAGTGGAAATACTAAATTTGTCAAACTCTTTTCATACGTTGATATGTTCAACTCTCTCTAAACAAAATTCCAATATTGATCTTTATACATATTATAATTATTTTGAATCATCATAGCTGTGCTGTTCGCCGCTGACCATCGCAACGCTAGATGGAAATAGAAAATCGCTAGTATGCTAATAATAATTCGCACGCTGATTTTGTTAAATGGAGTCTATATTAGTTTAGTTATATATTTTATTATGAAAACCAATTGATTAACATATTTAATAAATCATTTGAAAAAATATTTATGTATATTAAACTTTTAATAACACTGGACATAACCAAAAAGAAATTAAAGCTGGAGTCGAACCAACAGTGATTCTAAAACTAAATGAAAAATCGCAATTGCAGCAAACAGGAAGACACACACACACACACAAAAAAAAAAGAAAATAAATAAGCATAGATTATTTATAAGATTTCCATTTATTACGAATAAAATAAGTTTCTAAACATACGAGTCGAGAAGAAAGTGCCAAGAAGACACGGTATTGGTCATAAGAGCCGTTTTCCTCAGTCATTGCCCGTAGCTTAAGTTAAGCTTAAACTGTTTAAACTAAGCTTAAACTGTGTTTAAATAAAGCTTAAACTAATTTTACACTGAGTTCAAATTAAGCTTAAACTGAGTTCAAACTAAACTTAAACTGAGTTTAAGCTAAGCTTTAATTTAGCTTCGTTATTAAATTAAGCTTAAGCCAAGCTTTTACTAAGTTTTAGCTGAACTTTAGCTAATCGAGCTGTATCTCCCCGTCTTTTATGTCGGTTACAAACATTTCTTAGGAAAAAGAACATAAGTTTCAATATCAGTGTAAAAGTGGTTGATTTTATTTATTTAAAAATTACAAATAATTAATAAAAAATGAAAGAATACATCGCAAATATACTTACGAACAAACATTTTCATAAAAATATCTCTCAAATAAAAGGATATGAATAAAAAAATTACAAAAGAAAACAAATTAAAAAAATAATAATTATAAACGTAGACGTTCGCAGTTCAATAATAAAAATAAATAGAAAATATTAATATAGTTTCATTTATTTAATTAATTAATTAAAAAAGACCACTTTTGCAAAGACCAATCTAATAATAAAAAAAATCATATATTTTAAATGAAATATTATTAATATTATTATATCTTTGTTAAAAAAAATAACAATAAGTATTCAATGAATATTTCTTTCCTAGAAATGTGAACACCGACGACCCCACACACACACAAAAGTTTATATGAAAATCACAATGGACAGACGTACGTTAGTTTTACATATACATATAAGATATTATTCATTAATATTAAAGACATATTTTGGATATAATTTCGTGTCCACTTTTAAATAATATATATAGACATATAGATTTATATCAATCTTAGTACAAGAGTACATTAAGAAAAGTCGAAATGTTTTTTTTTTTGACCTAATAATGTCCAGTGGGAACCTTATGTTACGACACTACTTCCCTTACACACCATCCAATTACCAAGTCGTGGCGAGTTGAATTGCGGAACTCAACGCCGCGGCATCCTGTTGTGTTGCCAGAGCGAGTAATATAAAACAATTTATTCCCCCAAATTGGTATCGAACCCACAAAAGTCGTTTACACATACATTAATACAGTAATGCTAAAATTCTTAAATTACTTACACATATTAATAATTAATAATAACATCTGATATACACTTAGGTCGAAGTTTAAATAGTTCGCTGCAAAAACAATCACAAAATATTGCATAAGAGAACGTTCCATTTTTTATTATGCTCAAGAAAAGTGACCTAATAAAAAATCTTTTTTCTCTTATAAATCATCTTGCACGCTATGAATAAATTTCATTACATTAAAATTTCAGTAAAATCACAAAATTTTTAGTTAGGTCACAAGTTTATATACTGATAGAAAAAAAAATTAGAGTGATCTAACTTATAAGAACATTTTTTCTTAAAAATCACCATAGATCCTATGAATACGCTATTATCTATGGTAAATTTATTAAAACACCAAACTATTTCGACACTACAGTTAGGTCACTTTAACTATAACTGCAACAAGTGTTTCATACTACACTACAACAGATAATCTAACATCAATTCTATTATATATAATAATATATATATTTATACACGAAAAAAAAAAACGATATATATATATATATATATATATATATATATATATATATATATATATATATATATATATATATATATATATATATATATATATATATATACTAAACACATAATTTATCTACTTCTACATTAACCTCGCTATAAAGAAACACCATATATTTATAATCTATGAAAGCTGCTTGTTTTTTTTTTATCTACATGACCAGTTACTAAATTATACAGAATAATAAAACTTTCCATTAAATAGTTTATAAATATTAGTGCCCCTCACTAATTCTAGTGTTGTTTTTTTTTGTGTTCCATAGAATATTCTGGTAAATTAGGTAGGTTTAAAAAAAATGTTTATTTTAATTATATTACAATACAAATAGAATAATCTTACTATTAATATAAAACTGACATGCTCTTTTATACATTAGTATTAATAAGTATAACAAATCTGTAATGGAACTTGACATGACTAATAATTATAAATAAATAGAGATGGAAGAAAATTAATTTAAAGAAAATTATTATTATTTAAAAATTCTTTGTTATATCAATAAAAAAAATATATGAAAGCTGCCAGTGTATTAAATTTTATTAAATGTGTACATTGAATGTCGTTTCATATAAAGTTTGTATTATATAAAATTTATTTTGTTAAGTTCTCATAAAAAAGCCCATCCTTATAAAAAAAAGGTACAAAATACAGCAAGTTGTAAAAAAGGAGGTAAAAGGTTTAAAATAATACTATAAAATGTAAATATTGCAATAAACACAGATTCTGCATATAAAAACGAAAAAAAATAATGAAAAATCAATTTAAAAAATCGATATTATGAGACTCTTTAGTCAAAAAGACATAAAACAATGGAAAATTCAGCCAAATTTCTATACAATTAGCCCTATGTCTCTTAAAATTGGTTAGAAAACAGACAGACAGACATATACAAATATTTACATGTAAATATACAATATGACTAATGCCACTAAAGTATTAATAAAAATTATAATATTATGTATAGAATAGTTTCAATAAACTCTTTTTACAAACACTTGTATGACATTAACACCTTGTTTATATAGTGCGGGTTCAAATCCCATATAAATTAATATAATTATATAAATAATCACGGTACTTTGCATTCCATGCCTTAGAGATATAAAGGCCCATAATTGACGCGTATTCAAAACATTCTTAGACACCATTAAATATATAATAATAACGTATAACTTTAATAATACACAAGTCAGTAAGTCTGTCAATGCATAAAAACAAATTGACATTGTATCAATTGTTATATATGATAAATAATTATGCTATTAACAGACAAATAGACATTTTACAACTATTTCTATATATATATATATATATATATATATATATATATATATATATATATATATATATATAAATATATATATATATATATATTTTTTTTTTTTTTTTTATAAGCATTAGTATTAATTTCATTTCATATACATTACATAACATTCATATATATAAATTGCTATTTGATTACAAATATGTTTAAATTACTTTAAAACTACAAGTTTCTAACATTTTATACGTTGAAAGTTAAAATTGTAATTAAAAATCACATTTAATTGTAGAATGGTGATGTACATATAAAATTATTAGAAAAAGATTAATATGAAAATGCCAAAGCAAATGAACCTCTATTAACATTGATATTCTATCTTCATATATTTTTTTATTATTATCATTATTCTAGAAAAATCCACGGACCTATAGTGTACAGCACTAAACACAAATTAATTAACTAATTAATAACAATCTGAATAGTTTAATATAGACATTGATATCATTATTTATTCTAAATAATTTTTCATAATTCTATACTAAATGATTCCTTAGATTCGATATTTTAGTTCAAATTAATCGATTATTTTATTTGAAAAAAAAACTCGATCGATTATCTTAAATAATCGAATAATAAAACAGGATTAATAATTTTATATTAAATAATCGAATAATAAAACAAAATTAAAAAAATTAAAATTAAATAATCGAAAATTTCAGTATAATCGATTAATTTGAGCAATCGAATAAAGAAATAACGATTAAAAATTGCATATATACAATCGATTCGTATAATCCGTGTAGTAAATACCTTTCATAAGTAGATTGTGTGTCGTGTTCGGGTGTTTAGTTGAAAAGCACAGAGTTGGGATCTTCATTGTCCATTTGTTTGACATGCCTTAGTACATCCTTTTTCGTGATCACTCCTAGTAAACGGCTGTATGTAGAGAAATAATTATAAAATATAAATTCAAATTCAAATATTTTTATTCAAAATAAGAAGTTACAAGCTTAGTTTTTTGAATGTCAAACAATTTACCAACAGTTCACTAAAGTTACTGCCTCAGACCTGAGAAGAACTGGCGAAAGAAACTCAGCGGGACATGTCCTTTTTTTAATAAAAATTTTACATCATATAATTAAGTGATAATGATACCTTTGAAATATTGAATATATATATATATATATATATATATATATATATATATATATATATATATATATATATATATATATATATATATATATATATATATATATATATATATATATATATACAATATTCACGTCAATAACAAATAAATAATACATAAATATACAAAAACAAAGCACTGATTCGCTCGGTCAATTGCCACTTGAGAGAAAAAAATATTCGGTACTTTTATTTACTCGTTAGGCATTTAGTTCCACCACAAACACGCCCAACATTCAGCAGAAAGTGCTCAATCTAAACCTGCTGTTTGCGGGATACAGCGTGAACCTAAAATAAAAAAAAAAAGTTCCACTCACCCATTATGAGTAACAAGGGTCTGCCTCAGACCCAGCTTGCGAAACATATCCACCACAGTCTCCATGGGAGTCTGGTCTGTGACGGTGATGGGTGCCATGTCCAGTATCCTGTTGAGGGGCAGGCAAGGGGCCCCGGGGGCGGGCTGGACGGGGCCCGCGAAAATTACCAGGGACTGCCCCGTTATGCCCTCCATTGTTCGACGAGCGTTAGCTAAAACGAATTTTAATATTCATATTAAATAGGATTTAAATTCTGATAATTATAATAAAGATTAGCAAAAATATCTCCTAATTTGATATGTATTTAAAATAATATAATATGATAGAAATTTACACATTCCAATTTTGTAAAAAAATCCTTTTGGTTTTTAAACAAAACAATCCCAAACAGAAAACAAATGACAATAACTTCATGAATGTAAATGCGAGGGTTAAAGGATAGATTCCTCAGTTTTAAAAAATATTATAACACTTTAGTTTCCACACATCAGTAATAAGACAAATCGCGGTGTTCAGTTCCAACACTCAATATGCAATGTCGTGAAATTAAAAAAAATGGAATAAAACAATACCAACCGATAGCTAAATTGAGATCCCTGCGTAGAACAAAACCGACCAAATACTGCGACTCCTTCGAGACCACAACTGGGTAGCCATTGTGCTCCGTTTCTTTCAATAGCGTCTCCACGTCATCCACTGTCATCGAATCTTGAGTTATTACTGAGAGGGTCTCGTTACGTCTACAAAACATAATAAATATATATATATATATATATATATATATATATATATATATATATATATATATATATATATATATATATATATATATATATATATATAAACAAATAATTATTAACGCTTTTTACCATAAAAGGGACATATTAAAAAATAAAACTTAAAAATATTTTTTCTAGTTTTGTAATTCGGTTGTAATATACTACCTATTTGTATATAAAAAAAAGATATATATTTAAGTAAAAAAAAATAAAAACATAAAACAAAACACAACAAATTTAACACAATTCTTATGAATATACAATACAAACTAACCCAACCAAAAAAAAAAAAATCCAACCCAACCAAATTAAAAATCCACTGAGAACCAAACAACTATCAGACAAAAAAGTAACCAACTCACTTCGGTTGCATAACATCAGCAGCTAGCGAGGTGTGCTGGAACTCGTCTTTGCTGTCCAAGAACGGGTAGCCGTTGAGGGCGATATGGGCATCATAAATGCCCTGTCTTCCGAGAGCATCGCCGACCCATTTGGAGGCCATGGCGGCCGCCATCAGTGGCACAATGTATCGCACACCGCCGGTCAATTCAAACATTATCACTACTAGGGATACTGGAATAAAAGATATAGTATTAATATGGAGTTATTTTTTAAATATATTTATGTGAGTTATTACTCATATGAAAATAAGCGAAATTTTACCAGTCAGTCATCATAAAATGTATACAAAATATATAAATGATAAAAAATACACGAATTATAAAAATCAACAGAAAATATATATGTACAGACCAAACATAAACAAAAATAATATAAAAAAAAAGTGATTTAAAACTTTTTTTTAAAATGCATAGCAAATAAACAAAATAACATTTTTTTTTCAGCCAGTATAGTATGGCCGATGTGTAATGGTCACTTTATAGTTAAGCATTATGAACTTCTGCATCATTGTCCTTAAGCAAAAATATAAAAGAATAAAAAAAAATCCAACGCCAAAATCTTACAAAAGATCTCAGACTCAAATAGACCACAACTAGTCAATCATCTTTAAATTCAAATAATTCATTTAAGATAAGAATTTACAAGCATAATTATAGAATATCAAACCATTCTCCACTGGTTCACTAAAGTTACTGCCTCAGACCTGAGATGATCCCAAGTAAGAAATAACCACTCAGCCAGATACTTCCTTACACTGCTATTTCATAGTAAACTTTCTAGACACCAAAGAAGAAACTCAGCCGGACCATTTTTTCTTTATTTTTCACACTGCTATTTCACAATATAGTTTCTATAAAAAACTAACAAAGAGCACAGACCTGTCATCCTAGTGACCCCGCCGAGCACCGCCGCCGCCCCCACCATGGCGTAGAGACCTGGTGTGATACAATCGTCGCCGGTCGAACATTCACCAGAAAACAGCCATATCTTGGGATAGGTATAGGCCAGTTGTTCCACACCTGCGAATTTAATTTATTATATTACGAACGGTGAGTTGCGCCACTCAACAAACACTCGACGGTAAGTGAAGAACGAAACGGAGTGTCGCATCACTAGGTTTCCAAGTTTCCTCTGCCAGCCCTGCCATGTGCATATAGTTCAAAAACAACATTCAATCTTCTATCCTACCAGACCATAACATATAACATAGCTTTACGCTGTATCCCGCACATGACAGGTTAGGCAGAGGGAACTTGGGAACCTAGTGTTAAGACACTCCGTTCCTCTTCTGAAGCTACCATACCAAAGAGCATATATGTTAGACTCACACTAACGGCACTTTAATACCGAACGGTACTAGAGATAGGAATAATAAAATTAAAAGTTACAATCTATACTTATAATAAGTCTGTAAACAATCACTGTCTATACATAAAAGATATATTAAAGAAAGTCTTATATGTTTATTAATATAATTGGGTCTAAAATAATGATTATTATTATTTTTTGTTTCCTTCTCCATAGGTGGCGCGTACCTATCCCAAAAACGGCTAATTTGTCAACCTACCCCCTACATTTAGTGTTTGTTTTCATTAAAACAGTAAAAAATATATATTAGATTCAACAAAATTACTACAAAAATGTATTAATTTATCCAAAATTTTACTTTTCAATATAAAATAATAAAATCAAAACAGGCAAAACCGGGAACTAGTCGCTAGTATCTACATAATCACTCACCAATACCAACAATCCTTCCAGCTATAGCACCCAAAGCCAGACTCGGTATGAACAGACCACACGGCACTTTTATACCAAAAGTGAACACTGTCATCACCAGTTTCAATACCAAAGCCAGGAAAAGCAGCCATATCGCATGGTAGACCTCAGGACCAGCTGCAGCTTTCTCTATTGCTGAGTTCACGTGGGTGAAGTTGCGGTTGTAATCACTGTGGACAAGTTTTTTTTAAAAAAACATGCTCATATATATTAAAGAAATGACAGCCCAGGTTTTTTATCAATTAAACCAATGTATGGATATTATTTTTAAAACGATAATATAATTAGAACGCAAAGCAATTTAGCTTAGTACATAAAAGGAAGCAGGCAAAATGGCATTCTAAATAAAATCTTTTTTTTTTTAGCTTCACACTGTACCCCGCACGAAGCAGGGTAGGCAGACGGAACCCGGGAACCTAGTGTTAAGACACTCTCACTCCGTTCCCCACTTTCCACGTAAATTGAGGCATTTCATGTTGAGTAGCGGAGCTCAACGCCGCGCTCTTGCCTCAAAATAAAAAGATCCATCAATAAAACAGCAATAGTAACATACAAATTAGTAAATAAAATAATTGCCTCTAGCGGACGAAGCCGCAAACGGGTCACCATTTCAAAATATTCTTTTTTTTTTTAATTTTTATAAGATAAATAAAGAAAAAACAACTCACCACAGGGGATCAGAATTCGATATACCACACTGGTTGAACAGTAAATAAATCAGCTGGCTGGTGTTCATTCTTGTGTACGGGTTCGGATAGGCAATGATGGCGGTCACCAGGGTCACCACCAGCACCTCCGTCACCGGATACTGTCCCAGCTTGGAATATTTGCGATATCTACACCAGTATATGTTCGCTTTTATAAATATCGTCGCTATACAGCCCTGTGGGATGAAAAAAAAAATGATTATTTCATAATTTTTCTTCTGGTATGTTAAGATTTTTTTTTTTTACTTTAATATAACAAAAAAAATATTATTATATACTAAAAAAAATATAAGAAAACAGCACATATAGCTGCAGAAAGTTAGTTTAAGTATTTAAATTATAATATAAATTGTTAGTATGGTTTTATGTAAAGAATATCCAAACATCAATGTATTATCAATATAGGTATGTAAAACCAAAATTGCTTCAACAATTTCTTTCAATTGTTATCATAAGACATAGTTTTTTATTAAACAAATCATATAAACTCCACACTAAATAATATACATGCATAAATTAAACACATTATCTATCTATAATATAAAAAATAACTATATCTATATAAAAAAAATAAAAAAATATTTATAATTAAAAAAAATAAATCTATAATATAAAAAATATAAAAATAAATATATAATATAAAAAATATAAAAAAAAATACTCTATAATATAAAAAATATGAAAAAATAAATCTATAATATAAAAAATATAAAAAAAATAAATCTATAATATAAAAAAATAAAAAAAAATGTATAACATAAAAAAAAATATGTATAGTATAAAAAAAAATCTATCATATAAAGAAGAAATGATCTATCTACAATATAAAAAAAAATATATCTATAATACAAAAAAAAAAAAAAACACAATACTTACGCCAATAATGCCCAGACCCAAAAAGGGTATAAGCTCAAAGAAAATCCAAGGCTTATTATATTCCACAAAGAACAGTACAGAGTGTTCGTTGCCAAAGGGATTTATCGAGCGGAGTATGAAAGCAGCTATAAGTGCGCAGAAGAAGGAACGCCATAATGTCTTCAAGGGAAAATAGTAGGAGACCTGAGGGAAAAATATATAAATATATATTATTTGTTTCATTTTCGTTATTACAATTATTTTGATTTTATATTTATATGGGACTTTTTGATAATTGAACAATTTCAATGTATTTCATAATTCTTTAGAATAAATTGGGTACTTATAAATATTCCATTGATTCAAATTAAATCACATTCTTAATGATATTTTTACAAGGACTCCCACGTTTTGATAATTTCTTGCAGCATATATACTTACATATATAATTACTCTAGCATATATCAATTATTCTTGTACATATTTTAACAACTTTTAACTAAGATTTCATTAGAGGTACTAAACTAAAAATATATTTACACCTGTCTCTGCATGATACCATAAAAAAATATATATGCTATATGTAACACTACAAAACATTTTCCTTCACTAATCAATATATTCTATCGACAAATCAAGACAGACTATCTAAACTTTTGTCCATACATTCAAAAAGAAAATAACGAAAAATGAGAAAACTCACTGATTTCAAAAGAGCCACAACCACACTATATTTAATATTACATAATTAATTTCATATCTAATTAAAAAGTATGCCATTAACAAATATTTACATATATTTACTAATAATTTCATACCTCTTCAAGACTGAAAAGCACACCACCGATGGGTGCACCGAAAGCAACAGACACTCCAGCAGCGGCTGCCGCAGACAGGATCTCACGTTTCTTAGCCTCATTCCTTCCGTATTTAGGGAATAAGTACGATAGAATGTTACCTGTTAAATATATTAATAATATATATTTTTGACAAACATATTGACATTATTATTTAATAAATATTTTAATATTATTTTTTTTATAAATATATGAACATTAAATTTTTAATAAATATATTAATAATAATTTTTATTTATTAACTAACCTAATCAATCCTATATTCTGAAGCTGAAATTGAAACATTTTTTCTTGTTTTTTTCAGCCTACTGCTGCATACCGCACATGGCAGGATAGGCAGAGGGCGTTTAGGAACCTAGTGTTAAGACACTCTGTTTCGTTTCCTACTTTCCGCTGACTTTGTGGCATTGCATGGTAAATTGTGAAACACAACGCCACACGCCTTGTTACCAGAAGAAATAAAAACATTGAATATACTAAATTTATTTTTACTATTTTTAAAGTGTTATTCCACACTTAGGAAAGAAAAATACTAAATTTAAAAACGTATAAAAATTTGGACGAAGCAGGAACATTAAATATTTCATTTCCTCGCTTGGGGATCGAACTCACAACCTATTTACTCACACGCTTGTACAACCTAAAAAAAATAATATAAATACAATACTTCAATATAAACTAAAAAAAAAAAAACTCCACTCACCCAGGCAACTAGCAATGTGTACCATGGGCCCTTCCTTGCCCAGGGACAGGCCGGAGGACACGGACAGTATGAGGCCGACCACCTTGATGATCAACGTCCACTTGCCGAGGTAGCCGCGGATGATGAACCCGCTGAGGATCGTTTTGATTTCTGGGATACCTGGAGAACATTGGAAATATTAAAGAAAATCATGTTATTCTAATATATAAGTAAGTAATATTGATTCACAATAGTCATTTTTTTTTTTTTAGTTTTCCTTACACAAACACAAGTCTCACACATTTTACACAAACACATGTATGAAAAAGTTGTAGGCAATTCGTTGTTATATTTTTATTAACATATTTTTATATACGGGAAATGGTGAAATTCAGTATCGTATTTTATGGAAGCAAGCTGATAAAACATCTCAAATATGACACGAAATTTAAAGAATGGGAATTCAACTCACAACCTTGACATTACAATCAGACTCTGTTAGTTACAAGGAGACTGTAACTAACAGAGTCTGATTGTAATGTCAGCAGGTTATTTTTTAAAAAATCTTTAAATAATTAATAATAATTCTATAAATTACAATGTACAGGTAAAATGAAAAAAAAGCCATGCCGAGTTAGACTTTGTTTGTTGTTGGCGTCAAAAGCAGACGCTCTACCGTTTACGCCACGGAGCAATTACAAAATTCGTGATATATTTCATATATATCGAAATAAAGGATCTAAACTTGTCTTAAATATCCTTTAATATAAGAGAAATAATACAAAACCATACCAACCTGACCCACACGCGTACGGCGCGAACATTCTGACGAGCGAAGCGGACAGGGCGGCGAACAGGAGGGCCCAAATGATATAGAACAGGTAGCTGATTATGTACGCCCCGGGGCCGTCGCGAGACTCGCCGAATAATTGCGGCCACGTCATCCACTGGAATCACCAGCCATTGTAAGAAAATATTTAAAAAAAATGGAAAAAAATGGTGAGAAGGAGGGGGAGAACTCGGTTGATCATCGGAAACACAGTATCTACGATACTGATGGGGGAGTCCCTTAAAAAGGATGAGGACCTGCGAAAGGCATGTATAAAAAGGTTGATGACAGCGGACGAGGCGAAAGAGGTACGCCGAGATCGTAGCGTTTGGGGCTCCGTTCTAACTGCTTACCCCGCTAGGTATGCAGCGTGAAGCTTAGAAAGAAAGAAATTAATTTAAAAATATAATATAAGTCCATTGATCTATTTCAAGAGTTAAGCGAAAATGGCAGCTTACAGGGGGATTTTAAAAGACATTTTAAGTCAGGTATTCAGAGAAACGTCATGTAAATGTAGAAAATTATGTATCATCGTAAAAATTTGCTAAAAACCTGCGGCTAGACATTCACTGTTTTAATTATAAAAGATATAAAAGACAATTCAGGTAATAGTAAAGAAAAATCAGTGTTATCTGTAAAAGTCCTTGTGAAATCTGTAAAAAAAGTACATAAGAAAATGAAAGAATTAAGAAATTGAATTTAAAATTACCAAATATTAACAAGTTATAATTTAGAATAACTAAGCTTAGAATATTTCTCAAAAAAAAAGATTACTTAAAAACGAAATTAACACATACAAAACCAAAACATTCACAACAAAAAATATATGAAAAAAATCGGGCCTAAACTCACTTGCGAGCAGTTCCCGTGGTCGAAGGTGATTTCGTCGTTGGACCAGCAACACTGTTCCCGGTTGAACCAGAACGCCTGCGGGCAGATGCCGAACTTGAGGTCGGTCATCCACGACGCGCCTATGTCTATTACGCCGGCGACCACTCCCGTACAGACGCCTACTAGCAGCACGCACACCCATCCCGACCACGCGTCGTGGGCACCCTGGGGAGCCAGACCAACTTGGAGTACCATTTTTTTGGAAATATTTGGAAATAAAATATGATGTTACCGTTTACAATTATTATCGTTTTTTTTTGGGTCTATTACTATTTCGACTTTAATCAACAGGTTGAGTGTTAAAATTTTGATATAATGCCTCTTTTAACAAGTAATCTTTTAAAATTGGCCAGAGCATGAAGAACGATCTTAAAACTGAAAGTTCTACTATATGCGACATATAACTTCAATTATTTTTCAGTGATTTTTAGAAAAAAAGACCCTTTAATGTATGAGAAAATGGTGCTGTATCTCTGCGAGTGCCCGCAACCACACCCATATGTCTTATACAATAGCAAGGGTTAGCCTTGTTGCTTATTTTTTATTTTATTTATTTCAAAATTGCTTTTCAAATTAATTAAAATTTGTCAGAAACAAAATATTTAATTTTAATTTAAAAATACACTATGAATTATAAATTAAAATAATTTTAGCAAATTTATTTTTTGATCACACTACGTAATATCGTCTTTTGAAATCTATGATTAGTTTTCTAAATCTATGATTAGTTTTCTAAGCTGCTTTCTGTACAGTTCCTTCGGCTAAGCAATGTTAAATAGTTACGACTTGCAAACGCAACACCTCAAGAGGCTCGAGAATGGGCGTTGACTTTACACTCAACATTTGAAAACTATCGTAATATTTTTAACTGAAAGCGAAAACGAAGCTAGTCTAACTCAACGTACCTACACACAAACAATATAAAAATAACCACAACGCAAAGATGACCTATTTTACCAATAAATCCTAATATCAATTGACTTCAAAACAATTAAAAAAAATTAATAAATATTTACTTTAATCAAATCCCAAATAGAGTCCTGTCGTTTCTTCACAATGTGCCTATGTCGCATACGATCGCGCGCTATGTCCCTCTGCCAATCGATCGTGTGGAAATCGTCATACTGCCCGATGCCGGGTATGTCGTCCGCGTCGCCTGCAACAACAGGAAAATTGCATATTGCAACACAGAAATGCATTTCTTACTAACTATTAAGTACCAAAGTATTGATATTTTTCCGTTTTCGTTATTTATTTATAAAAAAAAGAACACTATTTATTGAAGATATGAAAATAAATATGCTATATTAGTATAATATAAAATGATCTCGAGTAATAAACATACACTATTTATTTATTCAGCTGAAAATATACTGAAAAAATATTGCATAAGCTTTATTTTAATATCAAAAAAAAAATATTTCTCTATATAATTTAATTAAAAAAAATAAGAAAATAAAAATCCTAAGTGCAATGCAATGGTCAAACAGATAACTGTTTAGAGACGCGACATTGAAATCGAGGGTCCGAGCCTACTGCGCATGTCACGCGTTCTGTCAATACAAGACGAAACAGAAACTGATGAAAACGTAAACTTTTTTTAGTGAAAATTTTAAATTTGCACAAGAGCAATGCGTTTTAGCACAGAATTAGTAAATCATCACATCTATACTGATAACTGATAAGGTTAGATATTCAATTCTCTATTTAAAAAGCTTAAGTTTTATCAAATGATAAGATATATATTTTATGTTTATTTTGTTGCCTCCCTTGATTTTTAATGTAATGAGGAAATCTTATTGTCTTCTAAAATGCGTAAAGGGATCAATTTTTGTTTCCATAAAGTTGAATTGTTTCAGAACAAATCTCCTTCATATTTTAACTTAACTTATTGTATAAAATTATATATGTATATTATATCAAATATCAATAGTAAATATTCGATAATTATGTCTTATCAATTACTTTTTTGATTATTGATAAAATTTAAATAATCAATGTATCTTTACATTATAGCAAATTATACATGAACTTGCAATCTCATGATTTTTTTACAAAAAATAAAATACAGACCAAGGAAAGAAAATACTTTTATTTTTATGTTTTCTAGTAATAAGTAATATAATTTTTAATATTTGTTATATATGTGCATAGTAAAATGAAGCCAAACTGTCGAGAACTATTGTCAGCTCATTTCTAGAACATACTATTGATATGGCAACAGAACAATCATTGTAAATTTTGTACGAGAGTATTTTAAAGAAATTTCTCCTCTTCTTAAATATGTTAAACCAATCTTTTAATATATATATATATATATATGTAGGGTGGTAACAAACTTATTATGGCTTAAAATGTTTACATAACTTGTCCAAAAAATAATATATGAAACTATTATTATACATACTTAGATTCATAAGTCTTTTCAGTAAATTTTGATAAAAACAAATCATATAATTTCCAAATAAGACTCAATAAATTTTAAAATTTAGCACATAAAAGTAATCAAATGTGGTATTAAAATGGCAATATCATTTATATTCAAATTAAAAAAAAAGTAATTGATCTCCTTTACAGTTGAAACATATTACATGCTTTAAGAAATCAAAAGTTGTTTGTAAATGTATCGGAACACTCAGTTTTGACATTTGAAAATGCTTATGATGCTCATGATTTAACTTTCTACTTAACATAGTATTAATAGTATTAATACATTATCATATCACATCTTACCAAATTCAATAGATTTCCTGATCTGACTGACACCGCAGTATCACCATTGTGTGGAAACAAAATTAAATCATTTATCCGAGTGAACATTGAAACTACATTCACATCAATAATACAGAACCGCAATAACTTCACCACAATGTCTTAAATTAGTACATTTATTTTGTAGTTTTTTTTATGTATGTTCATGATTTTTATCATTTTTTTCTAAGCATATGTTACCAGTTTTTTTTATTAACATTATTTTATTTTCATTAGTATATGTTACACGTGCACTAATGAAATGCCACTTCTGAATTAACAAAAAAGATAAATTCTTTGTATATTAATTTCTAGAAGGATTACAAATTCTAGAAGTTTCTACAAATCAAGTCTCTTCAAAGTTCTTTTCAGCCCACTGGATATTTCGGTACATGTTCCGAGTGTAAATGTGACAGTAGTGGGTTCAGTTCCCATTTAGGAGAATGAATCATTTTTATTGCATAGTAGAACTAGAATAAATGATTTTTTATTTGTAGCGTGGTGTTGAAATCCACCAGTCTACTCATCATGTCTTAAAAATTGGGCAGCCACTATATCATATATGTAGAATAAGAGTAAATTATCATTATATTAACGATAATTTGTTCCTATTCTATTGTATTATATTGATAACATATGATAAGGCTTCATAAAAGAGATATCACTAACTAACAAAGACTTTCATTAAGTATTTTTACAGTAAAAGTTTAGTAATATTGGAATAAAATCATTCTTTATTTTATTAGTATAAGGTAAAAGCATAATCCATTTTTACTAATATTTTTACAATTATTAATTAAATTTAACATTACTAAACATAATGATATTTTAATGATGCAAAATTACATAGAGAAATTCATACTTACTTATTATAGAAAGGTAACTATGATAAATATCTAATAGCGTCGATCATTACCACTTCTATTGTTTGTTCAATGCCAGTTTTAAGTCATGTGACTTCCAAACATTGTTTAACTTACTATATGATATGTATAAATTTAAAACATAGACATGTAGAAAAATACTGTAAATGTATAAAATTTATAACTTACATAAAATTATACGTATATATGACGAAATTAATTATATCAATTGTTATAAAAAAATGGTAATAAAGCTATATGAGGGCTAAAAACGGATTTATGGGGAAAGACAGTAAATAGAGAAAAATAAAAAAGCAAACACTTCATAAACATACCTTGCATTCCCGAGAATATAACTGCGTCCCCTGTAAATATATTACAACTATTTAATTTAACACAGCGAAAGGCACTTGCATTATCACAATCGGCTTATATTGCTCTTTTATAGACTTTTACAGTAGAATTTTGCGAGAAGTTGGTTTGGGTATTAATTTTAAACAAGATTTAAGTTTCGGAAAGAAAATAATCTTTTCATAACAACAAAAAATATAGAGAGTAAAAATAAAACGGAGATTATAATAGAGAATAGGCCACGGGTGACAAGCAAGCAATGAAACGTCAACTTGTCAAAAAGGTTGCCATGCGTAAATATATAAGTTCTACGAGACAAAAGAGCAACAATACAAAAACATGCAATGATAACACATTTCAAAGATAAACGATTATCTACTTTCTATGATATGATAAAGATATAGTTTATATATTATTATTTAAAACAAATAAATATTTTGGTTCATATAAATTTATTAATATATTTTACGTTTAATTTTTTTTTACTTTTTTAAATTTTGGTCTTTGGTTATATGATGTTCAAGAATCACACTGAAAATTTTGCACCGAAAAAAAATTTTCTATAATTAATTACATTGAAAACTCTATTAATAACCAAAATATTTCACTTTACCTACATCGACGACGAGAGGTTCCGTATCGTCAGCATTGTAATTCTCCAAAGTATCCATAGTTATATTTACACACGACTTACAGTCACGAATTGTTTCATGTTACTTCAATAAAATTTATACATATCTTATCTAATTGATAACATTTGAAAATTGACATTCATTTTAATGTACCAAATTCTAGCGATTAAATAATTTTGTTTACGTATGATATAATATTATTACTAGAAGCTGATGTGTTTCTAATAAAGTAATGACGAAATTATTTATTGAATTTGAATTTGAAAGAGTTTTAATCAATGTAAGAAAAATAGTTAATTTATTTTACAATACATTCTTATACTAAACAATTATTAAAAATTCTAGTTTGAATCAGAATTTGTCATTTGAGAGACAACATAATTTAAATATTAAGAAAAATTAACGCTTATACTTTTATTTCTTTTAAGCTGTAATTATATACACAATAAACATGACACAAGTATGCACATCAAATTGCCATGTTGCATTTATTAATTAATAATTTACTTATAACAAATCTGTAGATTATCGTTGTCTGTACATGGAAGATACATTAAAGTAAATCTTAAAGGGGATCTTTAATAATAGACAAATATAGTGATTTTTTTATTTTTTTTCTGTCTGCTTATCTGTGCTTTAGTACTCGCTAATCTCAGAAGCAGCTAACCAGATTCAAATGCAGCTTTCACTATTATATTTTGGTAACCTTCGCTTATAACATTTGGCGTTTATTTTTTTATAATAAGAAAAATTTTAAAATATTAAGTTCAACAAAATTTCTACAATTTTATATTAAAATAGTTGAAATTTTAGTTTTCGATATAATCGATATTATTAACATTGATAATGTTATGAAAGTAATTAGATTAGTAAATACAATAGTGTAATTGAAGCGGGCGAAGGCGCGAGTGGGTCTCTAGATGTAAATAAGGCGCAAATATCAATTGTTACAGTATATGTAAATATTGTTTATAATGATTTTATTAATATGGGGTAATAATGATAATACCTACATACATTTCAAAATGAATTCTAATATCTATGCCGTTTAAGAGTTTAATATTAAATATTGCAGCTGTTGTTAAACCACAAAGCAGATTTCAACAAGCTACTGGTTAGATATATATATGCAATAATAACGCATAATTAATATAAGTTTCCGGTGAACATCTTACCGGCTGATGAACCGAAGTACTGAGCGATGTACGCTTAAAAGTGAAAAAATGTCATTTATTATCAAATAGTCATTATAAGAAAATAAATGTCTTTTAAAAGTCAACGTATTAAATATTCATTTATTTTACGTGGCTGATAAAGGCGTTTTAAAATGTGTAAAATATAATGGTTTTAAGGTCTTTTTTAGTTCAGTCCCTTACTACTTAGTGGTTAAAATTGAAAAGTATTATTAAAATAAGATTTGACGTCATCAAATATAATTTTAGAAAACTATTCCTGAAATAACAATATTCCATATACTACTTCCTAATCATAAATAAGCACAGTGGCTATTCCTATCTCAAAAAATTTCTTCATTATACAAAAAACCTAACAAACTATCGTCAACGAGTTGTGGCCACTTTAAAGTTAGCTGTGGATTGATGAAGGGATTTCATGTTAGGATATTTTTCTTTTGAGTATTGTTTCCTGATTGAACGATGTGAAAAAAATCAAACAAAAAAAAATCTTACTCCAAAGTGACCACGACTTGTCAACCGTACTGTATTTTCACGCAAAATATCTAAAAAAAAAGAAAAAAAAATACTTACAATTAGCACTGCCCGTACTCCCTCTAGTGCCGTGCTCGTACAACTGGAATGTACCGTGGTTGGTCGGCGTTGAGGCTTCAGCCGCTCGGTGCGGCCCCGGCGTTATGTCTACCATGTCATCCTCGGTTGTGGGGTGACGGCCGTTGGTTGGGGTGCCCTGAGTCAATGAAAATGATTTTGTATCATATTTCTCTTTAGTTTCATATTGTATCCTGCAGCCTCCTGCGGCGTGGCAGGGTAGCCAGAGGAAACTTACGGTTGTAGTGTTAAGGCACTCTATTCTCATTAATGTCCGTAAGGAGGAAACCACAACATATCCTGAACACTTTATAGTACGCACGCTTGTGCCCCTGTGCCACGAAAGGCTTATTTTATCATATGTTTATTATATATTCTAAGATGTACGCTACACGCTGCATATAATTAATTGGGAAGGCAGTGGGAACAGTGTCAAGACACTCGCTTTCTGCCAGAATTCGAAACATTCCGGGAGAATTAAAGTAATTAATTCCTCCGAGTAAAGCACGTGTACCTACCCTCCTATCTATCCCTATTAAAGCAAAAAAAGAAATTATAACGCAGAATTAATACTCTAATGTCGGGGAATAGATCAAAATGGCGATGCGTAACAAAAGCATATAAGCATTTAACTGTGTAGACAATGGAAATTCGACGCGCCCCATGTTTCCATTTTAATCGGATCAATGCTTTATACCGACGATTGATAAATGTTTTGCCAGCAGGTATTTGGTTTTTTTTTCAATCAATTGTGGTTATTTTTTTAAGTTTATTTATTAATTTTATTATCTGTATATTCCATTTAATTACTATATTTTTATCGCAATGTTGGCAGTTAAATTAAAACGATTAACGTGATGTGCGCTATGGCCTAAAACCTTTCATGATTGGTCAGTGGACTATAACGCATTTATTTTTTCCATTACAACTAGAAATCTTAAGACTTTATTTTGACTTTAATTAACGCGTTTAAAGAAATAAATTCTTTGGCTTTGAAAATCTTTTAGTTTATAAAAATATATATAAATAACATGTAATGGTTTTTCTAACCAATTTTTTTTTAGAAATTATTTGTTTGAAAATTAGAAGCGATATATCATTGACATCCTTTAAAAGGCTTTAAGAAATTAGCAGAACCTTCACGTCAGAACGCGAATGTTAAAATGGGTATACGTCTTATGATCAATGATAATTAATTAATTATTTTTTTTATTTAATGAGGAAATTTTAAAACGTACAAAATACAGAATTAAAAGGGGAAAAAATCATATATATTTTTTTTAATATTCTATAGTTTCTTCATATAGGTATGTATATATTTTATAATATATTTTTTAAATTTATTTAACAATATACATACTTATTTTTAAAAAACTATCACAATTGAAATGAATACAATCGATCTAAACTCACCTCTTGTAAACTTTTTTTCTTTATTACACATATTTTAATAATTTATTTCAAAATTAAATTTAACAAAATAGCCAATCGAGTACTACTAATATCATTGTGTAATGTAGATAAATCTGATATGATTCCAACAACTCGATACGCCTGTTCATCGCATGGTTAGTTTTGCGGTGAACTACGAATACCTACGCATAATTAAATGTACATATTATATTCGTATAATATTTATTATATGCCATTGTACTGCCTATCGTGAGATATCATTCTATAAAAAAAGTTTTGATTTCTATTTATTTCTAGCGACCCACCGGTGGCTTCGCCCGCTTGAATTACATTATTTTATTTCCTAATCTCAACACAATTACTTTTATGTTATGATAAAATTATCAATCAAGACATCAATAACTAAAATTTCAGTAAGCATTTTTGCCGTATTTTTTATTTATTAGTTAATAAAAATAAAAATACATTAATAAATGTTCTCTACATTTTTTTTAGTATATCTTTCGTGGACAGACAGTGATGTTACAGATGTATTATAAGTATCGATAGACATATTTTGTGCGGAAAGTCGAGAGCGGAGTATATAGGCACTAGGTTTAACCTGCCTACACAGCTTATACGGTAAGTGTATGAATGGAAAATTTACGTAATATTTAATTTCATTGAAAAGTACATTTATTGAGGAAGACGTTAATCTTTTCTATGCATCCATAGATGTACCTCTGAGGTCGAAGTAACTTTGGAAATATAATTTTTGCGTAACACTCCAAAGTTAATTCCATTTAACAACGAGGCCGACGCCGCAGGTGAAAACTAGTTTTATAAAAATATAAATTTGTTGAACAATGTTGTTTACGATAGCAAAAAGTATTAATATATATATATATATATATATATATATATATATATATATATATATATATATATATATATATATATATATTCTTTTTTTAAAAAAATCGCAATAGCACTTAAAATATATACTCGTTACTTTCCCACAATTGTGTAAAAAATAATAGAGCCCAATTTTTCCAAAATTTTAACCATCACGTAAAACAACTATGCCGCGACAAAAAATAAAAGACAATGGCGATTTTCATACTCGTTAACCTTACGACCTTTCAAAGATTTATTGATTAATCGCACAAAAGTCTATAAATAGTAAAAATAAATGTTTAAGAAACAGACATTTTAAACAAAAAATGCAATAGTTTGGGACTGAAAAACATACAATAATATTCTAAATCTTATAACAAAAATAATATATAATATTAGAACAAAATCTACTTTACTTACGTTCTTTTACACAAACATAACTCAGCATGCTCACTCAATTTCATACAATATTAGTTCAATTAGTCCCTAACACTACGTATGAGCAGAAATCACTATATATTTTTTAGTTTTTTTTAGCCGGTAAGTAAGCTACAGTGTTGAGGCTAAGTGCGTTAGCCGTGCACGACGTACGACCGTACCGTTGTACTGACTGGGATAGGGAAAATCGATAAAACAAGGTTCTATCTTTCGCTACAGCCCGCCTACTAGTGATGTACGCGAGTTATGTCGAATGCAAAATAGTGTTGTGACTTGGGTATGCGCTTGTTTCATGAGGCAGAATTTTCATTTTATGTTTATGTATATAATGACTTTATAATTATTTAGCGTTTAGCGTTTTTTTTTGTGCTATATATTTTTTAATGGAAGTGTATCGAAAAGGGACTGAATATATTAAAAATAAGATTTTTTATTATATTGTATTATTTATTGAATAAGGCAATTCCAATTGAGTTGAGTGAATTAAGACCGGAGAATATTTATAATCTAATGATGTTACTTGGTCTAGCGATTTAAGGCGTTGGATACCGTCATCTAGAAATGAGAAGAGGTCGCAAGTACATCAATAGAAAGCTAAAAATGGAGTTACTTGCAGGAAACACAGTATATATATATATATATATATATATATATATATATATATATATATATATATATATATATATATATATATATATATATATATATATATATATATATTTTTTTATATATATATATATATATATATATAT